>SMSQ01023598.1:107233-143698 GCA_019453375.1 Ctenoplectra terminalis
AAAAAAAAAAAAAAAAAAAAAAAAGAAAGAAAGAAACAGAACAAAGAGAGAAAAAAAAATATTTGCCTATCTAACTGTAAAGCACCGATTCAATAAGTGCACAGTCTCATTTAGGAAAGTCTTTAGAGTCGCTCATGGACTGGCCCTTTTTCCGTGGTAACTGCAACGTGATCGGTTGAACGTCCTGAACCTTCCTAGGACCCTGATTCGAGCTACGAAACGTGATTTTTAGATGCGGCACGTGCTGCTCGGCCGCCCAATCGAAATTGAAGATCGGTGTCTCCGGATGTAGCTCAGAGTCCGGTGTGTCGACCGGTGTTGTTGGCGTCGCTACGTACGGGCTAAGCTCCTGATGGACGACGTCCGGTACCCTTTGTAGCGTGTCCGACCATACCGGACTCGGATTCCAATGTTCCATAGGCAAATCGGAGGGATCGGGTATCGATCCGGTCACCGTCGACGCCGACAACGTCTTAGCAGGAATCCGTTTATGGTTGGTGTTCCTCTCGTTACAACAGTACTCCTTATCTAAATCTGTGATGTAATACTTGGGCGATAACGTGTCTATGTTGTACTGACCGTGACATTGGATAAATTTTGCGCGATAACCGCTCAAATTTAACGAATTCTTATGATGAGCTTTGTACCTATCGGTGAACTGGCTGAGCGCGTAATGTCCGTGTTGTATATTAACGTGCACGTTTCTATTTTCGTGCTCGCTACTGCTGATCGACATGTCCACAGGTTCGGCGTCCTCCCTTGGGTTCCTCGTCGGGTAATCCTTTAATTGAGGTTTCGACGAACTGTGAGGATCTTGATCCGAATTTCGTACACCGGGAGAATGTTGGGCTTCGTTGTTGTGAGAATGGGTCAACGAACGGGTGTAATCTTGTTGCTGATTATTTTGACTGCCTGTAGCGTATGGCACACTGCGGTTTTGGCTGCTCGAGCATATGGTGTAGGTGAATTTTGTTTGGGACGAGTATTGGTACAGCCAGGAACTCGAGCGCATTACTTCGGCTTCTCTGTCGCTGTAATGTGTTACATCGAACGTAATTTTCATTATTTATTTATTTACTTGTTATAAAGTAGGGTGAAATTTTGTTCGATCTGTTTAACTGCGAGTGTGGTTTCTAAACCGTGCACTAAAATTATAGGTAGAGGCGAGTGTGTAAGCTAGTTAATTTTTGGTAATATTAACACTTTAACAACCGGGAGCCTATTAATCGGCTTCAATATAAAATTAAAGACTTCTGTATAAAATTCTATTAATTATATAAGTAACACTAGGTCATCAGATGGATGCCGGATATATCCGACGCTCGTACACGCAGGTCATCAGATATATGACGGATATATCCGGCGCTCGTACCGAAAGGGTTAATCGGCTTTTTGCAACAAACGCTCATCGACCGGGAGTCTATTAATCGGCTTTTTACAGCCAACGTTTATCTACCGCTTGCTGCTTAATACTAACATTATGAAAATTAAAAATTTTATTCAATTTAATTACCCTGCGATAAGAGAAACGATATATGTACCAAGCACTCTCACGAATTTCGATTTAAAAACAGAGTTACAAGAATAATTTATATTTCCGCACGATAGCCAAAACCGAGCCGGTGTTAGAGATGTATCCGCGCTTGAATGAACGGGTCGGTAAAATGTTAAATAGCTGCTGTGGCTTGTATAGCATTAACCATTTGCACTCGAAGTTTCTTTCCATTCGTATTACCAGCAACTCGAACATTCAAATGTTGTGGTATATAAGAAAAGAAAAAACTATAACGTTATTACATTTTGCAATCGTCCAAGGTGCGATACCTCTTGGTATGAACTAAATATTATTTGCATTGTCTCCATAGCGGAGCCCTCGAGTTCGAAGATAAATTTTAAATGGCTCCATTCCGGAGCCCTCGAGTGCAAAGGGTTAAAATAAAAATAAGATAGATACAAAAAGAATCTTTTAAAATAGAATATCACTTCTGTAATATAAAATTAATGTGGTTTATAAATAACGCTCGCAGTTGTACAGCTATTTTCTACATTTTACATATAATTGGGTGTTATCTCGAAATGGTTTCTTGCCGTCATTTCGATGTCTGTATACCAATACATACCGATGATATTTTTAAAGAAACATTAAAAATAGTGTAACAGTGATCTTAACTCTTTTCTTGTTAATAATTATGCTAGGAACGATTGTGTAAATATTTCCGCCGCTAATTTTCGATGCGAAAAATGTGCGGCCGTCAAAGTGTTAAGAACACTGTGATTATCAAATTATCACTGTGATTACCAAATATTATTTTATCCTCTCTGCTTTATTTCTAATTACTGTTTCTTTTATCCTAATATTAACTGTTTACATTTACGAATAAAAAGGAAATAGATATTTCATAGAATATTTAAAACGATTTATTTAATCGATGAAACAGCTGCCAAACGTTAATAATTATGTTAAATTTAGAGAAAAGAAAGTGAAACATATTCGAAACGAGAATTATAAATATAGAAACGTACCTCAGAACTTGATTCGTGCACACAATGATAGGATGTTGACATTCTTCGGAAGTATCTTTGACTTGTAAAACGCAGTGTACCCAGAACCAACGTCCAGAACGGCTTTGCAGTCTCAACAATGCAGTTGCAGATCGTTCTTGATCGGATTGAATAACTAAAACAACCACGGATAATATCAAAGTTCCCAAATATCATAAATATTAAACGTTTCGTTTAGATCTTGAACTAAGATTCTCTTCTATTCCTAAATCTTCAACAACGTGAAAATACGTTTGTCCCCCTTTTTTTTATATACAGATACATCGTTTCAGTTAGAAACAAAATTATATATTGGGTTGTCGGGAAAGTTCGTGCCGATTTTTGGTGCCATTAGAACAGGTCTGAATATGTCGGAATGATTGAAAACAAATGACACGCGTACATGTTCCAAAGAGTGACGCTTCGGGCATCTTTGAACAAAAGTTTAGTTAGGATACATTCATTTTTGTTAGTTTTATACGCTATTAACGGTAGAACTACCGACGATAAAATAGATAAGTGTTTGAAAAAATACTTATATTAGGGGTAATAATTCTTTGCGCATATTTCGTTTGAAAAATTATAGAAAATTCCTGAAAATGCGCTACCGTAAATTTATAAAATTCTGTGACAAATTACGAATCATTTTGACTGGCACGGTAGTTCTAGTGTTAAATATGAAAAAGTTTTCGCCGAAAAACATAAGAATTTTTGGAAGGATGGGATATTCGAGTTACGCGAGAGATGGAGAAAAGTTATAGAACAGAATGGAACATATATGATTTAATAAATGTATAAGGAAATTTAAATGTGTTGTGTTTGAATTTTCCTTAAATTATAAGTAATATAATAATAAATTTGTAGATCAATTTTCTAAACTCTGAACGAGTAAATATGTGTATCTTCGTTTTGAAAACTTTGTAACGTTTAGAAGTCACTAATGAGTTTAATGTTAACACGACCACATTAAAAGAAATTCATAATAAGAAAAGAAAAAGAATGAAGTAGAGTGTGTCTCTTTTTTCACCGATCACGGACTGTGTCGAGTTGAGCATCACATTTTTCAGTGATTTCTCCAAAAACGTCCGTCGCCTAACTCAGTGGTCGGCAAAGTGCGGCTCTGGCACAAATATCCACGGAAGGCGCAATAATATTAATAAAATAATATGGGCGCAATAATATTAATAAAATAATATGGGCGCAATAATATTAATAACATAATATGGGCGCAATAATATTAATAAAAAGTTACGTCTATACCAAATGTTTTAACACTTAAATTTAAGATGTTTCAAAAAATGGAGTTAATCAACGTGTGCACGAACGGCTCATATATTAATAAAATTGTATTTTTTAAAAAGATTTTTTTAAATTTTTATTTTCATCAATTTAATAATGATAATAATTTTGTACCGGTGGCTTTAGAAAAAAATATATTTGAAATATTTTTATAGGCGCCCCAGGTTTTATTTAGTGTAATCAAATTTAGTGTAATAAAAGTTTACTAAACAAGCAGATTTGACTCCCAATTTTTTTTTAAATTGTTGCAATGTTCATATTTGGCTCTTTGGCTAATAAGTTTGCCGACCACTGGCCTAACTGTTTCGTCTCGGTTTTCGATTTATTCAACCGGTAGACTCTTTTCGACGCTCGTAAGTGTCCCAATTTCCCTTAAAAAGAAAAAGTGTTTGAATTTTCCTTAAAAATCGGCACCAACTTTCCGGACAACCCAATATTTGACAATTTTTAATTTGTACGAACGTACCAGTTTGATGTTTGCAGTACGCTGTTCGTATCGAGTCCCAATGTAACAAGTTGTACCACGACACATTTACTAATTCGTTGCGAGTATATTCCAAATGGCTCTCAGCTCTGCAAATAAAAGAAGAAGAAAAAGAAAGAAAAAATTGATCAATGGTCCAAGATTGTTTAAATTCTCGTTACTTTTTTCCAACAGAAAAAAAATATGTTACGTTTTATCGATATGAAGATACTTCATATCCATAGAGTGAATGGTGGTGAAAATGTTTGTCGCACCCTGCACGATACTTTCTCTAGTTTCCGGTAAAACAACGGGTGTGCAAGAAGCGAGGAAAACAAACTCATTTCGATTACAAACAGGAACGAAAGGTAAAAAATGGCCTTCAACTAGAACCACCTATAAAAAAAAAAAAAAAAAAAAATGACGATAAAACTTAACACACAGAGGAAGAGAGAAAGAAAAGACACTACGAGGAAGATAATGTTGAAGAAAGAACAAAGTTTCAACGACAGTAGCAAGGTAGCGTGAAATAAAAATAGAAACATATATATATATATTTTATGATTTTGTGTCGCATCGACTGCCAAGGATTCGACATTGAAAAAGACATAACTGGTATTTGAAAAAGAAACAACTGGTGTAAGGTTGCTTGGATTAAACGGAAAACCTACTTTTTGATCGCCGAAACGAAGCTGTCTCCGAGAATTCCTAGACACGTTGATCCGGCAGAGAAACAATCTTCTGTCGCTTGGAATTGGACTATTTCTAGATAATTGATTTTGTACAACCATGTGATCTTGCTTGTCTATCACGTCGTAAACACTATCGCCATGGATAAGTAAATCCTCCTAAAAAGAAAGAAACGAATTAAATTCTATTCCTCGAGCAAACGATAATTAAAATACTAGAAGTCTCGCTCTTCTTTATTTTCAACCATGAAAAATCCGAGAAAAAAATTGTTATCCGTTTCAATGAATTTTTAACACTAGAATTACCGACGATTAAGGTATACTTATTCCTACCAAAGAAATCAAAAGCATAGGTATTAGAAAAAAATGCACAATGCAAGGGAAACAAACCTTTGTTTGTATTTTTAACAAAAAATTATGGAAAATCCTCCAAAAGACATCATAAACATATTTAATATTAATTACTATAATTGTGGCTTTGAAATTACTTTATCATAGAAATAGAAAATTTCTATGAGGAATTACCAATTGATCATTTTAACTATTTTGGTAGTTTTAATGCTAACACAATTAATTACCATAATTGTGTCTTTGAAATTACTCTACCATAGAAATAAACAATTTTTATGAGGAATTATTAATTGGTCATTTTAACCACTTTGGTAGTTTTAGTGTTAACACGATCAATTACCATAATCGTTGTGTCTTTGAAATTACTTTACCATAGAGTGTCCAAGATATTCAGCTGCATTTTCCGATATATACAACAGTTTCCCTTGCTGGGTCATCATCATTATAAATCCGGACATGGCCTGAAAAATTGCATGCATTGTATGGCCAACATTTGTACCGTAGCAACTAACGGTCAGAAATACAATGCGATATCATGATAAACAATATTACTTTTGAAAATCCTATGTTAGGGGTCGGGATATTCGAAGAGTCGGACGGACAGTTTTTCAAGGCTGAAACAAAAAAAAAACCAATCAGTATTTTAGTGAAATTAAATAACTAATTAAATTAATTTCTCACAAATTTTATTCGCTATTTTATTTTTATTCTAATACTCGTATAGAACCACTGAAAATTAAAAAAGATTCATTCACAGCAAAATTAATTTTACTACAAGATTTATTTTGTTGCTAATTATTCTTATTAATTATCTCGTTAATCTGTGAATATTAACTGCGTAGAAATGCACGTTAATTAAAATTGGTGGATTAAAAGCGTTTATTTATAATTTTCGAACGATACACGATTATGCTTGCAGTTTGCACGAGATAGCATAAAAATATTACGATGTTCAATAATAGTCTATGAAACTAATATCAAGGTGGTGTTTATACGATCCTATCGTTATTGCTGCTTTTATTATTCATAAACATTTCAACTTAAAACTCCTCGAGATAAGATTCTTTTTATCTCAATAACAATAAAGCAGTTTTATAGATAACATCTTATACACAAACGTTGTTGCATCGCAACAATTACATAATTCGAGTGACAAACCTAAAAACATGAACTGGTAATTAAAAAATCATCAATTATAATATAATCATTAAACTGCGGACTTTTATGCATCCGTGGAACATTTGAAGGCACAAAAATACACAGAATGCATATAATATAGTTCTTATAATGTTTAATAAATAAAACAGATACCTATACAGTTTCTATTTTTTTTAATTACATTCGTAAAAATATAAATTTGTGTGCAAATTTATATTTTCATAACTAGATTCTTATTTTTATAAATTAAGAGGAAAAAAATTAGTGGATCGCAATTTCTCATATAAATTCAACAAATTCACAATGATCCATGTTTAAAAATTTCTCACGTTTTTCTATAATAAATACGAATAAATATCTAAATACTCATTTCCCTTGCACCTCATATTTTCTTCAAACATGTAAATATTTCAATCGTTGATAGTTCTAGCATTAAACCAACTGCATAACCCACAGGTGAAACAACGTTTCACCCACTTCCGAATTCTAAAAAAAATACAAAATATAAAAACACACGGCCTGCACGATCATTAACAACTGTGACTATTTAAAATTAGGTCAGTCGCTGGGCTCCAACATATCTCGCATAGTTTCTGTACCTGCATTCCTACCATTCCAAACAACTTCAAACTCCTCCATCAAACTAATCATCCAATTTCCTACAACAGCCTCTATAAACTAAACCAACGAAGCCAGATCCAGAACAAAACATCGACGAACCGCTCCGAAAAATCTTTCCAACGCCCGATCAAACAGTTCGACCGAAACAAATTAATACACTGTACCAAAGAAACTCCGTTTTTCCCAAACATCAAATTCTCAAATTCTCAAATTCTCAAACTCTCAAACTCTCAAATTCTCAAATTCTCAAATTCTCAAATTCTCAAACTCTCAAACTCTCAAATTCTCAAATTCTCAAATTCTCAAACTCTCAAACTCTCAAACTCTCAAACTCTCAAACTCTCAATTTCTCAAATTCTCAAATTCCCAAATTCTCAAATTCTCAAATTCTCAAATTCTCAAACTCTCAAACTCTCAAACTCTCAAATTCTCAAATTCTCAAATTCTCAAATTCTTAAATTCTCGAATTCTCAAACTCTCAAATTCTCCTTTTTCTCCGCCAAAATTTCTCTTTATAAAAAAAAAGGTACAGTCGCAAAAGAAAAAGAAAAAGCAAGCATCAAGGATGAAACGTCCGAACCAAAATAGCAATGGCGGAAAATGTGCTCGCGATGCGCATTTTCCAGCGTTGTCCCGAAGGGAAAGGGTCGAAGAAAAAAAAAAAAAAGAGCGAGAAAGAGAAGAGGGAAAGAAGCGTATGCTAATGCAGTATGGCTACGTTTACAAACGGCGCTACACGGGACTATAGTATCGAATACTGTGAAACAATGAGTATGTAGGAGAGAAAGAAAGAACGACGGAGAGCGGAGAGACGATACAGAGGGAGTATGGGTTACAGGAGCGTGAGAGTGTTGTTGCAAAGGCCGACAGGTCAGCGGATCACCCGGAACTCGCGCTTAGACTCCGCTGAGTTTGAATGTACGCCGATCTTACCTTCTTGCCTTACCTACCTCCCTACCTTTTACCTATATATTACTCTCTACGCTTGCACAACGGAGATGCCCGAAGTTTTTGATGCTCCAACGACCGTTTAATATTCTTGTCAAACCACCGATTCTTATTGCTCACAATTTTGCTCGATATTCGACTGAGAGAGCGCTCTAGAAAAAAAAAGTATTTCTCGTTTCGGTGCGTCGATCGATCGCTTCGATTTAATTTGGTAAGATATTGGTAAGATATTTGGAAATTTCACGTTGTATCCGTTTTCATTTTGTAACCGTTTTCATTTTTTAACCGTTTTCATTTTGTAACCGCTTTCATTTTGTAACCGTTTTCATTTTATAACCGTTTTCATTTTGTAACCGTTTTCATTTTGTAANATAAGATATTTGGAAATTTCACGTTGTATCCGTTTTCATTTTGTAACCGCTTTCATTTTGTAACCGCTTTCATTTTGTAACCGTTTTCATTTTGTAACCATTTTCATTTTATAACCGTTTTCATTTTGTAACCGTTTTCATTTTGTAACCGTTAGAAAGAAAGCAAAGTTTTCATTTTGTATCCGTTTTCATTTTGTAACCAGTCGATTGGAGTTTGATGAATAAATGGAAATCGGTTGCTTCTCAAATCGGTTGGAGAACTTGAAGATGTTACTGTGTTTTTTTAGCTAAATTGTAGTTTTTCTAAGGTTCTGTATATTTTTATGCGTCGCAGATTGTTGTATTCAATTTTTTGTCAATTTTAAAATCTGGACTTTGGTGGTTTTCGCGATCGAAGTCTTTTAGGACTCGAATGGTATTCGATCGAAGCATCGATGGAATCAAGGTTAAGGATTTGAGGAGAATTAAGAAAGATTTTTTAATACTTTTAATGTTTCTAATGGAGGGAATGATTCGGCGAAGTAACAGAAGTCGATGCGATTCGAGCTCGGAAAGTGGAAGTGTATACACAAATAGAGGACTTCAGGAACATTCTACGGGAGTTAGTTTTTTTTATAGTTTGAGGACGTCGATGGTTTCTTTGGTTTTGTTTTTTCACGAATGATTGTTTCTGAGGGGATTGTCGTAAAAGTGATGAAAAAGTGGTATAACTGTAAAATTATGCAGACACCGAGAACGAATAGTTGTTTGGATAATTTACAGTTAACTTTTCAATGCTATTTATACATCAGATTGAACAGTATAGTTGCAGTTTAATAAACTCATTATTTTAAACCTTACGTTATTTTTATATTGTCTTTTACATAACATTTGATTGATATATCTGTAATTTATTCTCTGGTTAATAATTGAAACTAAAAGCGAAGTATTAATATTTACATATCTGTTTCAAAATAGCGCAATCTATGTGTAATAAATAATCAAATATATCTAGACTGCGGCAATGAAAATTATAAAAAATAATTTATAATAATTTCTTTCGTACGAGTATGCATTTCAAAATGAAAAGAATTTCATCTAATAAATTATAATGTATTTGTATTATTTTATAATATATTTGTATTATTGAATTTATTATAACACTTTTTAAGGCGTTAACCAAATTACAAGTTACTTGTTTATTTTTATTATTTGAATTATTTTATCATATATTTGTATTACTGAATTTATTATAACATTTTTAAGCTAACCAATTTACAAGTTACTTGAAATATTATATACCAGAATTGTGAAAATAAGTATAGAAATACTCGTTCATCGTACTGTTTTTTATTTAATAAACTTGATAAAACCAAAGATAAAATTTTAAGAGAACTATTGTATTGTTCGATAATAATGTTTCAATAATTACAATTATTATCTGAGACGACTGATACCGTCACAGATATTTTGATATTAGTTTTTGCGGTGACGTACAGGTCTACTGGAAGACGGAGAATGTAAAAATTAAAACGACGAGCGTCTCGCCATGAAACAAAGGCATAGCGTTCACTGTGCAGCAAGTATACGCAAAAGCGTTCACAATTTTTTTGTTTATCCTCGATAGTTATCGTCCTGTCTTTAATTATTTCACCAACAACTAAATTCTTTGCCACAGTTTCATGAAAATTATATTTTTCACGTAAAAAGGAAAAGAAATATCGTTCGACGTATCTTGGAAATTTCTGTCGAAACCTTATATTTCGATTTTTATACGATAAAAAGGAATCATTTTGAAACAAAGCAAAGGTTTCTCTAATAGTATAGAAGAATCTCGAAGCTAGACGCGTCAGAGAAATTAAAAGAACAAATATTTCTTCGGTGTTGTATCGCGCGCGATAAAAATGTATTTTAAATAATATTATGAATATTTATAGCTTCCCAGTTTCTAACTTGGCCGCAACGACATTGCCCGTAAATGATAAAAATTATTACATTTTTCAGGCCTTGCAAACTTAATTTACGATTTTAATAACATGCAATTATTTACTCGTTGCAAACGAAACAATAACCTCTTCTGAATATTGTACTCTGTAATTTACGTTCCATCAAGTACTCACGATGTATAGCAATTTTGTAAAATAATTAACAGTATAATATGTAACAAAAATTAGTAGAGAATTTATATTTTCAATGTAAAATTTACGATTCGGTCTGGTAAATTGAAAATCATTTTCTTGCGTCATTTAAACGTTTGAATTCGCAAAATACTTCGAAATAAATAATAATTAGAAATTTGCTTATCAAAGATCTAAAACGCAGCATTAAATATTCTTTCTATTTGTATATTACACAAAAAAAGAAATTTACCAACGTAAAGTTTGCTAACAAACATTTTCTAACGTTTGACCATTTAACGTGTTGCATCTATTTAGATTCAGATTGTATCCCACAGATTTTGTATTCAATCCCACGTACCACTGAATCTGTTAAAACTTTCTATCAAGATTCAAAACGTTCACCGATGTCAAACATAATCGGAAACTGTAACTGTTATTTTCATAAATATTTCTGTCGCCGGCAAACCCTATAATTTGGTAAATTAGGGAAAATTAGAATCGTTCAGAGCACCGAGAAACAAAATAGTATCGAATTAAGGAATAATTTAATTGAATTAAATGAAATGAAAAAAAAACGAACACCAATTTTACTTCAAATTGTGTTCAAATACAAGAACTCACTGAGACATCGCTAAACGCGCGAGAAAACGCTCGATTTTAGTTTTGTAAAAGTAAAAGGAACCACAGAAGACATGAAACAACTTATACGATAACCGGAAACGAGCCATGCGTCGCTTCTCTGACTCACCTCCCGTGTATTCAACAAATTGTTAAACTAAACAAACCAATTACTCTAAGCTAGACATTTCTTTCTACCTCTAATGGTGCTTCTTAACTCCTTTGTAGTAACGTAAAATATTTCTAAAGCGATATAATTTAACCGATTATACATAAACAACCGCCCACAATCGTTTACATAAAACAAAACTGTATTTACATTCGACGATTAAAATATTTAAATTAATATTCGCTAAATATTATAACGAGTACTATATTATATACATTCTGTGTATTATTGTGCCTTCAAATGTTCCATAAATGCATAAAAATTCTAATTAATAATCTTTTTAAATTACCAGTTTATGCTTCCGAATTTGTTTCTCGAAATATATAATTATCATAATCTAAGAACTAGATATATTTATATACAAAATCTTACTTACGAAACTGTTTTATCATTATTCAGATAAAAAGAATCTTAAGTCTCGAGAAAAATTTTAAATCGAAATGTTTGCAGATAATAATATACGTAAAATAATTTACAACAAAATCGGAAGATTGTACCAAATGAATATAACAAAATAGAACCACAAACCGCACTATAATTATGGTATTAATTACGTCCAAGTAAATCAGCTGTATTTCCTTTCGCCGTGCAAAGCTTCTCGGAATTAAAAATGGCGGTTACCGAGCACCGCTTGAAATATCGCTTCAACGTCACAAAAACACGGTCACCCATCAAATAACCATCGTTATTTACGTATCGCTTAAATATTAAGACGATCGACTCGATGGAGACAATCGTAACGCGCCGAGAAAGCTTTCGACATAAAAATATTACAAATGTCTATCGAAAAATTTCGTTTCCAAAAATCCGTGGCGGATCTTTGGACTTCTGATTAGATTTATCCGTTGGTGCTTACCTTGTTGAAAGTAATTGGCTTTTCGAAGAAATACGCAAACCAAGGCCATAAGCTGTAGCTGGGAAAGTCTCTGGCGGGTTGAGGGCGGCAATGGCAGTAAATCACGTAAGTTGGCGATTTCGGCATTTATCAGGTCCCTTCGAAGTTTGCTGGCACCTTTCGTTGATTTGCTCGCATCTATCCTTCAAGCACACACGGATGTTACCGATACGCTATACTTTCCGGGACGGTTGAATCTAGTTGCGAAACCGACGCGCGTTGTACACACATTCTTGCGACATTTCAAACGATTCCTCACCGACGACAAAATTCAACGTCGATCCAAATCAAAACCTATCCCAATCCCCATAAACCGTTATAAAACTACGATAAACCAGCTTCCTTTTATCATCACAAAATACAATTTAACGAGTTAAGCGCTACGCCGATTCTTCCTTCTTCCTTCAAGCTGTGTGCTGCGATACGAATTCAACGAACATCTGGTCGAAAAGTATCCAACGATTAAATAACAAAATTACAAAACTCTGCAAAGCAAATCTTTGTCTAACATATTTTAATAAAACCCGTTTATGAATTACAAACTACTATTTTTTTCAAATCGATACTATTGAGGAAGAAACCAACGACGTCCAGACAAGAAATTCATCGTCGGTTCTCCAAGATGAACGCTCAAAATTGAACACAACGCCGCACACGTACACAAACCAACCAACGAGAAGAGAAAAAAAAAAAAGAAAGAAAGCAAAAAAAAAGAACCGGTAAATGAATCGCGCCGATCGGCAAAGAATCGATCGTCCAGATTCAAATTTTCCCCGATCCGGCCTAACTTTCACGATGCGACCAATGCGACCGTCGATGGCGCTTACGAAAGGGGTAGAAATCACGATCGGCGGTCAATGCTCGATAGATAGTGGTGTACGCGACGCGTCAAACTTGTCGTTCGACATGTCGATCGCGTCATCGAGCATTACTTACCGATTGAACATATTTCGGTGGCCAGGAGGACATTAGTAGCGGATCACTTGTAGACGGCGAACGAGACATCCGGGTCGGCAGGTTCTCGCAAAACTGCAGCTACGATCTAACATCCGGGTCATAACGCGCTACTACACTGAACACGTGGATACTGGCGGAGGCTGGTTCTCCTACCTTCTCACCTCCGCGGCCCCCCTTTTTCTCCTTTGCCGCCACCACCACCGCCACCCACCTTTTCCTCCCCCTTTCGATCCACCTCAAAACGTACCTGTCCCACTCCCACGTGCCTAGATATCCATGATATCTTCTCTGTTTCGCTGTTTATATTCCTTGGTCGCTCCCACTCGTCGATTTATCTCACTCGTTTATTCCCTTTCTCCACTTTTTCGCTCGCTCGCTCCTTTACCCCTTGCAGCTACCACGGTCACGATCGGGCAGTCGTGTCCCTCTACCACCGCCATCATCGCCATCCTCGCCACTACCACCGGCTACTGGTTGCGTTTCCTGTACATGCGGTTTTGCCCGAATCATTTGCGCAAAGTCCCGCCTCGAGAACTTTTCGGTATTGGCTCTGGAGCGCGCGCGCCACGGCTTAGGTTCCTCTGTTGGGTTGGTATTTTTTCTTTTTTTTTTTTTTAACACGAAAGTGTTTTACAGACGGGTGGCATTCTTTTTTTTTTTGCGTAACGAAAATCGTTACTTTTTCACGTAACGCTCCGAATTCAAAGACATCACTGATGACTCGTAAGAGCTGCTTTTAAAAGGGTTTGCTCTGCCCTCTTAAAACAGTTCTCTGTTATCTGCGGTTGTGGTGAGATCGAGAAACATGTCTGATGAACGCTTTGCTTCGCAAGGATTGAACATGTTTCTGGAGGTAGAGGAGAATTTAAATCCAAGTAATATTAAACCTTTTTCCGATTATGAGCGTAGTGTGCTGTTCGATGTGCTACAATCGAAGGAAACAAAGTGCATCGATTCTTCGACAGAACGAGTACGAAGATATAGAGAGAAAAAGAAGTTAGATACTACAGTAATCTATCAAATCGCATTAACAGTAGAACTAGCAACGATTAAAGTGTACCTATTTCAACCAAAAGATTAGAAATTAGAAATAAGCTGGTTTCAAAAGCTGTTAGCGGTTTAGATCAATTTTTGTATTTTTGTGACCACTAATGTATCTTCGTTGATAAATTTCTATTGAATTAAGTTTTAATACTAAAAAAATATGTTTCATGTGCTGAAGTTAAAAAAAAGAGCAATTTTTTGTATTTTTCGTATTTTTATAACCATTGACATATCTTTATCGATAAATTCCTATTAAATTAGGTTTTAATACGGAAAAAAAATATGTTTCACATGCTAAAATTGAAAAAAAGAGCGAAAGTGTCGAATCCAATTCGACATTGGACTGCAAAGGGTTAAGATATAGCAACACGATACGTAAAAATTAATAAATACCGGTCTACATCTCCTCCGCGTGTCTTCCTTTATTCATAAATCATAATTTCACTTTATTTTTGTTGAAATGAAACACTTTACATCACTCGATACTTCAATAAGTCCGTATTTAGACCATCTGTATTATTTTCTTTATCTTGTTTTAACTACTTTTAAATTATTTTTCACTGCGGATAAACTTGTGTATTGATTGTAAAGCAAGACGACGCTTTTTAATGCTAACGTTTATTTATTTTGACAATAATTACGTGTCAACTAGGAAGCAATAAAATTATCTCGCAATTCTTTTTTTTTCTTTTTTTTTCTTTTGTAGAAATTCATTACGCTATCACATGTTTTTTTTTTATACATATCTTATATTTTCTACTTAAAATATTGTTTTACAAGATTATTGGCGTCAGAGGCAGCTTTGTGTCAACAGTAAATTATTAATCAAACAAATTCCCTTTTTTTCTTATAATATTAATACTTATTTTTACAGAAGTACATTTCTTTTCTTTCTTTTTTTTTTTTAATGATTTCGGGTAATTTAAATATCACCTAGCTTTCGATTTTCTTCGTCCAAAGATAATTCTTGAGATTTGCTTTTTTTTCTGTTGCACAATAATTTGCTTAATATAAAATCAAATAATAAATCGCATTTTACTTTCTCATAATTGTAAGCATAATTATTGTAAGAGATTACACTGCTCGAAATAATTACAATAGCACTCTGATGACTTCATTAATGAACAAGCTTGTGTATTTATTTTATTCCATAATCTACAAACATGATCCCTTAATTATTTTGAGCAGCACACATCAAACGTACGACACGTATCGATCTTTATATTAATTGGTTCATTTCACGATGAACAATTACTCTTTAGTTTAATATTATACTTAGAACAAAACATTGAATCGTATAATTTCTGAATTAAAACATGATTCGTTTCGCTCGTTCTTTATTAATTTTTTTAATTACAGACAGCTCTATTTCTTGTTCGTCTTTTATTCACCGCGTTAGAAAAAAAAGACACAAATACTTTCAAATACAAAAAGAACAAAACTTTTTGTATGAAATAATATTCAACTGTATCAAGATAATATATCAAGCTACTTTATATTCATTGTTTACCTCAACAAGCAAAGATTTAACGATAAACGGTTAAAATTAAAGTGCGCAACTGTTTTATCATACAGCTGACGAAAATATCTCGACTGTCTATAAATTAAAAAATTATTCGACACAACAATTGCGTTAAGAATCATAGTATTAGGTTGGTGCATATGAAATGTCGGATTTTCTTAGTAAAGTAACCTTTATAACAGTAATCTCGTTTCATTTTTTGACCTTACCAATTTAGAAAACGTGATGTAATATCGTGGAATGATTAATATTCATTCTTAAAGCAAGTTTTTTTAATGTTTGACGCGAATGATTTTCCATCGTTATCCACTGACGCTTCGAGTCTACCGTGTAACTCATTTTGTAGAAAAATTTCTACAACGAAATTTTGCGAATCAACGCTCAACTTTTCTCTTGTTCGCAATATTCTGTCTAAACGCTCCGTTTATGTTGCGAGTGATTTTTGTAGCATTATCGTCAAGTTCGTTTGACGCGAATGATTTTCCATTATTATCCACTAACGCTTCGGCTCTACTATGTAACTCATTTTGTAGAACAATTTCGCGAATCAACGCCAACTTTCCTCTTGTTTGCAATATTCTGTCTAAACGCTNAAGACACAAATACTTTCAAATACAAAAAGAACAAAACTTTTTGTATGAAATAATATTCAACTGTATCAAGATAATATATCAAGCTACTTTATATTCATTGTTTACCTCAACAAGCAAAGATTTAACGATAAACGGTTAAAATTAAAGTGCGCAACTGTTTTATCATACAGCTGACGAAAATATCTCGACTGTCTATAAATTAAAAAATTATTCGACACAACAATTGCGTTAAGAATCATAGTATTAGGTTGGTGCATATGAAATGTCGGATTTTCTTAGTAAAGTAACCTTTATAACAGTAATCTCGTTTCATTTTTTGACCTTACCAATTTAGAAAACGTGATGTAATATCGTGGAATGATTAATATTCATTCTTAAAGCAAGTTTTTTAATGTTTGACGCGAATGATTTTCCATCGTTATCCACTGACGCTTCGAGTCTACCGTGTAACTCATTTTGTAGAACAATTTCTACAACGAAATTTTGCGAATCAACGCTCAACTTTTCTCTTGTTCGCAATATTCTGTCTAAACGCTCCGTTTATGTTGCGAGTGATTTTTGTAGCATTATCGTCAAGTTCGTTTGACGCGAATGATTTTCCATTATTATCCACTAACGCTTCGGCTCTACTATGTAACTCATTTTGTAGAACAATTTCGCGAATCAACGCCAACTTTCCTCTTGTTTGCAATATTCTGTCTAAACGCTTCGTTTATGTTGCGAGTGATTTTTGTAGCATTATACGAATTATATTATACGAATATCGACAAAATTTATACTTGGAATAAATGTTTAAAAATTGGATAAAATGCTCAATTTAGGAAAAAGTGGTTTGAACATAACAGGACTCTGATAATAGATAATCGAACTGTATAAAGGTTATCTCATAAACAATCATACGGTGGAAACTGAAATATAAATATTTGCGTGTAATCAAATCATTTCATATGCACCAACTTAATATTTTAATCCTAGAAGCTTCTAGATTTATTATTTAATTAACTAAAAATGTTTGAGGAAGCACCCTGTATATCTCCATAATTTAACCATCTAAATTACGAATAAACCGTTAGGGAAACCTTCTACGTAAAATGGTACGCTTATGTTTACGCATAATTTATTAACCAACTTATTCATATTTGAATTTAACGTATTTTTACGTAATCAAGAACTATTTGTAAGAATATCGTATTATTATAAAGTAACAAAGTAATTGCTTATGATTTTACGACGGCCACAACCGAACTAGCGGTTAACCCTCTATAGGCTGAATTGTGTCTGCTTATCGGAGAAAAAATTACGATCGATTACAGTTTTTCACTTTGATTCGAAAATNATTCTCAAACTCTCAAATTCCCAAATTCTCAAATTCTCAAATTCCCAAATTCTCAAATTCTCAAATTCTCAAANACTTTATAAACCGAATTTTGTTCGGTTATCAGAAAAAGTCTTAGAATTAATTACAGTTTCTCGGTTCGATTAAAATATTTTTTAACCAATAATTTCTATAAACGCCCTATCTGCCGTTACTATAATGGTATAGTAATCAAACTTAATAGTACTGTGATAGATAAATTAAATTGAATTAAAAAATCTAAATACACGAGTGTGTAACTTTTAAGTCACACGATGCTATAAAGGGTTAACCAAAATAATACAGAAACGATATCATTTCCATACCGCGGTATCCAATCGAATAGGATCCAATGTACCACAATTAACCCTCTATAGGCCGAATTTTGTCTGTTTATCGGAGAAAAAATTACGATTGATTACAGTTTTTCACTTTGATTCGAAAATGTTTTAACTAATAATTACCGTAGATGGATCGTGGTGTCGCTACGGTAATACAGTAATCAAATTTAATAGCGCAGCGATAACTTAACAAAATTAATTTTTTAAAATACAGATACATCGGTTTGTAACTTTTAAGTCACACGGTCCCACAGAGAGTTAAAATAAAAGTAAACTAACCAAATAAATAAGAAATCGTAAACATTTATAATTTCCTTTTTTCCTTTCCAGAAGAACACCTTAAGTTTTCACAATAGTGCTTTGAAACTAAAAAAAGTTTACCAGTGCAAAATTTAATAGAACAGTGATAACTAAACGAAATTAATTTTTTCAAATATAGATACATCAGTTTGTAACTTTCAAGTCACACGGTCCCATAGAGGGTTAACTTCTATCTCGCCTGTGCTTTAGATCTATTTTACTTGTTTCTCCAGTCTTTCTTCCCTTATTTGCAATAATCGGAGATCCGGACACGAAAACATTTGAATCAACCTTTCTTGGTCGATTTTACGTACAAAATTTACACTAATATTAAACGCTCGACACAATCGAACACATTAATTTACCTTAGCACAATTTTAATTAATTTTACACGATTACTTAATTTCGCAACAGCTTAACGCTAGAACTACCGACGATTGAAGTGTACTTACTTCTACCAAAGAGATGAAAAGAAAGAATATATAAAAAAAATACGCGATGCACGGAAGACAAAGGTTCATTTGTATTTTTAAAAGAAAATCAAGAAAATCAATAAAATTCCTGTAATAGATTACGAATGGGTCATTTTAACCACTTTGGTAGTTCCAGTGTTAAATATTAAACTCGTGGATACAATCTAGCACAGATTTTGAACTTTATCCATGAAACATACTCTATTTCATCGATGAAAATAAATTAACCCTCTATAGGCCGAATTTTGTCTGCTTATCGGAGAACAAATTACGATTGATTGCAGTTCTTCACTTAAGTTTGAAAATTTTTATGCTAATAATTGCTATAGACGGATCATGGTGTCGCTACGGTAATATAACTAGATAAAAGAAATTTTTTAAAATATAGATACATCAGTTTGTAACTTTTTTAATTTAACACTAGATTCACGGAACCCATAAAATTGATTTCAAATGGATTTCAAATTTCACGCTTTAATGTAGCAACTCTGCGCGCCGAAAATGCACCCTCAAAATAGAACTTGATATAAAAAATGTGCTAAACAGATCTCTGTTAACAAAAATCTATGGATTTTAAATTAAATAAACTGATGTTGTTGCAAAAAAACTTCATTTGACTGTACCCATTAAAACGATTCAATTGGTGCCCGTAAATCTAATGTTAACGGCGCCATAGAGGGTTAAATAAATCAATTAAACTCAACAGCGCAATAATTATTACAGCTTTGATATTTCTGTAAAACAAAAGAGATTGTATTTTAACCCTTTCGCTACGAAGAGAGTACATATACGTCTTTAACACGTTAAACGCCACGCCGATTTTGGTCGACTTTCCGTTAGGCTGTGTGGTGCGATACTAATTGAAAAACATTTGGTCGCAAAATTGTTAAGAATTTAAGAAGAAAATTGTAGAGTCCTCCAAAGGAAAGTCGTATCTTTGTTTAGTGTGATTTAATAGAATCCATTAATGAATTATAAGGTATTATTTTTTTAAATTGATACCGTCAGTTCTCAGAAACCATCGACGCCTAAACGGAAATTTCAGCGTCGGTCCGCAGGGACCGACGTGGCGCTTAACGTGTTAAAAATGAAGCAATCGTCCGATAAAAGCGTGCATAGACGTTTTCTGTTCCACAGAATTATATATATTTTCATTTACATACGATCTGCCATCGTTCATTAACGCTAGATTTACGGAACCCGTCAATTTGACGTAGTTCTAATTTCGAGTTTAAGTTTAACAAGTGTGCGAGTGGAAATTTTAAGCTCGAAATAAAATTGATATACGAAAAATATACTAAATAAATCTGTACTGATAAAAATTGATCGATTCAAAGTAAAGTGAAGAAATTATATTACAAAATATCTGTATTTTAATGTACCCATCGAAATGATCCAATCCAAGGTCCGTAAATCTAGTGTTAAACAATACGCTTTAATTTTGCTACGTATATTTTTGTTCTATCAACGAAAACTGTATCGATTGGTACATCAAGAGCTCTTTCGATTCAGAGAGCACCGCGATGAAAGGGTTAATGATAAGAATTTAATTTTAAAAAAATTACAACGGATAATTTCTTTTAAATATTTAATAGAACCTTTTCTAATTTACTACCGCAAAATTTAATCGAGAACGGATGAATTAAATGCTCGAATGAAAAAAAAAGAAATGCTCGATTTTTAATAATCTACAAGTTCGTGGCGGCAAAATCTGAGTTTGATTAAAAGTTTTAGCTTTTTTTAGTCATAATTTAGATTTTTAACCCTTTGCGGTCTTATGTCGAGTCGGACTCGACAATTTTACTTTGTTCCATCGTTTTCAGTTTTGGGATACGAAACATATTCTTTTACATTAAAATATTATTTAATGGAAAATTTTCTATCCAGATCTCTTACTGGTAATGAAAATGTGAAAATTCAACCAAATTATTGACAGTTTTTAAAAGTATATTATTGAATATGAACTAATCGAGTTAAAATATTGAAAGTGGCTCGGACCGCAAAGGGTTAACGATACTAAACGATATACTGATTTTATAATAGTAATTATTTTCAGTTGGTATAATTATAAAATATTGAAGATTATTATTGCAACATGATGTGTCACGGCAATGAAGTTCTATTGACATTCAACGTACGTATATTTCAGATAAAATTCTTCGACGTTACAATTCGCTGGTCGCGCCGTAGATCGTAATTAAACCTTACAAATTGCGTGTAAATTACGCATTAACGTATCATCGACCAGTGTTTCGAATAATGAATGCATATAAAGAATGAGGCACTTAATACGCGCACCGTGTTTCGTACTTTTTATCGATCAAATTAACCATTTCTACAAATATGGTGTGTTTAACCGTAGTAATAAACAAATTTCTCGTAAACAAACTAAACTTATCGTATTTACCACATTTCTAAGATAAGAACAAGATGATTCCGTGTTTCGAATTTTTGCATTGATTTAATGTTCCGTTAGAATTTTCTTAACAACCAATGATTTTCATTTATTCGTTAATAGAAAATTTGTAAAAACGTTCTTTCGATTTTATTCGTTATATTTTATTGTTCTTATTTTCTTTCAATTTTTTATATCGTTTTTATGAATACCAATAATTTTGTATTTCTGTATAAATAAAAGAAAAAATCACTTGGAATTGAAGAAATAGGGAACTGAATAATGAAATTATATTCGCGTGTTTTATTTAACGCTAAAATTTGACGCGCGCGTCGAAAATATATTTCTGATATATTGTGTTATATTTTATTTATTTTATTGTAATTTATACGAGTATGTATCGGTGAATTCTAAAAAATCAAATACTTTTTTATGTAAGAATAGCTTGGAACGTGACAACCCTAAATAGCAGCCTCGTAAATTTTATTGAATTTATTACAACGTTTAATTAAAAGATTATGCTAAGACTGAATCAATTTTTTACTACTGAGTAAGATGAAATTATGTGATTTAAAAAAAAGTACAACTTTTGTTTATATGATTCGTAGATGATCAAATAAAACGTGTTAAGTGTCTCACGCTGTATACGTGTATATTTTATTCGACTTTGTTGCTAAAAATATATTTATTCTGTATTTTTATTTCTTATTCTTTTTTTACTAAAACGAACCAATATTTGATTAAGAATAATGTATAACATAAATACCACAAATTAACGATATATGTACGATTTCAAGAATATTTTAGATTATTTTCTGTGCAAATTATTGCATACGAAAATAAAAAAAATATGACTAATACGCACCATATTATTTATACCGATAAATTAACCAAGTTTTAATCGCGTTGTTGAACGGTATATCAGAAATATTTAAAAATCACACGTAACGAAATAAATAATAACATATATGATTTGATGAAGGCGAATTGATTGTTTTCTTCGTTTTATATTATTTCCGACAAAGAAAAAAAGAAAAAAAGAAAAAAAGAAAAAAAGAAAAAAAAAAAAAGAAACATATACCAACGAAATAATCAAAAGAATTTTAGAGCTTGCTTTAATTGTCAATTGCACTTAATTGACTATGATTTTTATTCCGATACAACTTTCACCTGAACTTAAAAATAAATACTTCTGTATTCAAATTACATATATTAAAATTACGTGTAAGACTTCGTACGTGTAGTCTCCTGGAGTGTATAACTATTTATTATTTATACCCGATTATCATGAATAATCATCGAACCCATCGTTATACAGTGTCTCGGAAAAAAGTTCCCGAAAGAGAGGTATTACTTTTAATCTCTTTATTTTTAAATATTTGCATTGAACATGTGCAGTTAGCAATTAATCATAAAATCGACACTCGTGTCTGCCCTTTCCTTGTATTTTACGTTTCTCAATTGTCACACGCTTGTGCAATCGTATATTCGAACAAAAAGAGAAAAAAAAAAAAAAACCAAAGAAAAAAAAAAGAAAAAAAAAAAAGAACTTTAAGTTACAATTATTATAGAAAATAAAGAAAATTTGTTAAACAGCTTCTTTCCTTCTCTTTGCATATTTGATCAGGTTAAATCAGAATTTCTAATGATTCGATATAATTATACATACATATACATATACTTCCAAGCTGTATTTACAAATATTCGTGTTCTAGAATAAAAAGTTGAAATTAAAATCAATCTTTACGAATCAATCGAAACGTTACTTCGTAAAAGCTTCGTTTAATTATGATTAATCTTCTTAAAGTAAAAACTCATTTACATTGTTTTCCTTTCGATCTGTATACATAGCGACTTTCAATCATCTACTATACAGAAATCCAACAAAGAAGCAGAATGAAATGCAAACGAAACATGCCGTTTTGTTAGTCGTAGACACTGATGAAACGTAACAAGTGACAAAGCCAGTATAATAATAATATTGTTATTTATGATTCAGCTAATTCTCTACTGTCCTCGTCCCACTCGGCGAATCCTTTCGTTTTGTCCTCCTTATCGTTCTTTTCCACGTCTTGCTCTCCCTCGACGTGTTCCTCTTCGATGATCATAACCGATTCCTGCGACTCGCCCACACTGTTACTCTGTTCGCTGCATTGCTCGTCGTACTCCACTATTTCTGTCTGTTCCTCGACGTACTGTATAACTTCCTCTACCTGATCAGCATTGCATTCCTCCAATATTTCCGACTGCTCGACCTGCATCTCCTCCTCCATCACTTTTTCCTCGACTTCCTCGACAACCTCTTCCACTATCTCCTCAGTCTCTTCGGTAAGTTCTTCCGTCTGATAATTCTCATACGTTTGCCGCTCCCCGTCGTCGTTTCCGTGTATGTAAACGATCATCCCATCCTCCGTGCCCTGCATCACGATCTGCTCGTTATCGGTAATGTTCAATTGCTGAGGCTGTTGCTGTTGCTCGTTCTCCTGCTGCTGATAATTCTCGTTGTCGATCAGCATGATCATGTGTTGTCCGTCGAGCTCGTGCGTGTTGTATGTTATCTCGTGGGAAATATTGTTTAACTGCATCTCCGGTACGACGTACTCCGATACGTTCGAACCGACTTCCTGAGACTCCGCGGAAACACCGTCACCAACGCCCAAGGAAGCTGCTATACCACTGGCCACGTGGCTCAGAGCCTCCGCTTCCGAGGAAGGTTCCAAAGAAATCGGTGGCATCGACACCGTCGTTTCGCATTCTCGCAAATCTTTGTGCACGCAATCGAGATGAACCTGCAGGTTCGTGGCTCGTACGAAAACTTTACCGCAGTGAGTGCAGCGATGACCCTTCTCTTTACCATCGGACAGGTTTCCATGACCGGTGTTGATTTCGTGGGTGGTCAATTCGGTGACATCTTTGAACGTTTGCGAACACTGCATGCACTGAATCTCTTCGGTCGTCGACGAATGCTGGCGCGTCGTTGGTCGATGATTGTGATTGATTTGATGCCTGACGAGAAGCGTCTCCGAAAGTGCCACGTAGGAGCACGCCTGGCATTTCGGGAAACACATGCTTTTCGGCGGAGGCACGTTGTGTTTCGTGTAAAGATGATACATCAGAATGTTTCGTTTGGTCGCTTTGTAGCCGCAGTGCTCGCAGACTCGTGGATCGAATTTCTCCTCGTGCACATCCTGCATGTGTCTTCTGTACATGTAATAGTTCGTGTACTCCTCCTCTAAGTCGCACTTGTTACATTTCCAAGGCCCAGTCTCGCCGCCGTCCATACTCCCGTTGCTCTTCGACTCGGTTTCCTCGCTGTTGTTGCTCGACATCAAGTGATCAGACTTCAAAACTACGTAAGAAACTTTGGTCTTGCACGCCGAGTTACTATCCGAAGATTTCGCCTCTTTCTGCATGATTTTCAAACGTATGTTCTTATTGTTCTTCACTAAATGGGGATACTTCTTCAATACTTCTCGAATGATTTTTGCATGATTGTTGATTGAATCTTCTGAGTTCGCTCTGTAAGACGATTTTCCCTTCTCCATGTTCTCTTTCTCCTCTAGATCAAATCGCACTCTCTTGGATGGCGAAGGCTGTGTATCTTGGCCTCTTTGGAAACATCTACTCACAGACCAATCGTCGTCGGAATTCATTTCTTTTAGACCCTTCTCATTCGTATGACCATCATCTTCCTCGTCTTCGGTCGTATCGTTTTTACTGTCTCTATCTGGAGAACATTTACCACTAGGCGAACTGTCTCTCTTGTATTTGTCTGGAGCTTGAACGATAGGTTTTGTATTGTAAGTGATGTCGTCGAACGACGAAAACACGCCGAGTGCAAATTCTTCGGCTTCGGGGAGATCGAATCGGGAAGGTCCAGGAGTCACCTCTGTAGGCCTATTTGTCGAGGGCATCCCATGGAATGTTCGCATTTCATAATTAAGTGATGGCATACTCTGTGGTGTGTCTAATTTCCTTTTCCAGATAGGAAGTCTGAAATAAAAAAAAGAAATTGTTTCGTGCAAACAACATTTAAAGCTCGTGTATTCAAATTTTTAACTTTAAGGAATGGTTGTTTTTACTAATTTACAGCATTTATTCGTAATTGTCGTTAAAGAAAAATTTAGTTGTGTGTAAATCTAACGTATTTAAATTTACAGCGTGTATGAAAAATTGCGTACTTACTTTCTACCTGGCAATGGCTGATTTGAAAGCCCTGAAGACGAAGTGGAAGTTGTTGTTGGTTTTGTGCTAGATGTTGAAGGCTTTGAAACTGCTATTACTGGTCGTGTATTGCACTTCACTGATTGTTCATTTTGCAAAGAAGCTGTATTAAATTGTGCATCGAGTAATTTAGTTAAAACAGTCATGTTCATTTTCTGTGCTGTACGATACAAAGCATGCTGTTCAGAAGTCCAATACTCCAACTGACCGGTATACATAAAACTATAAAAATATTGTAATATTTTACAGATATTATAGATATACTCAAAACATATAGATCATGTTAAAATCTACCTTATAATTGACTTGACACATTCATATGGCATATCTGGTGGCATAACAATTACCCCATCGTAATTTTCATCCTTTTCTTTTTGTTCGCGTTCAAGTTGCATAAAATAATCTGTGCATGTTGTTATGACTAAACGGTGAGCCTAAAATATTAATGAAAAATATTAGCGCGACGATATAAACAGGCAAAAAAGAAAATTAATTAAATTACTACCTGAACAGTAATATCACTAGTGGGAAACTTGATTGTAAGGTCAAGTAACTCTTCTTCGAAATAAAGTTGTTGAAGTCTCTGGAGAAAGAAAGTTCCCCAGTTATCTACCTTCACTTGCTTTAACCCCCGTGAAGGAAGTTGTTTTTCCTGATTTGCTGCTTCCATTGTATGGCTGTACATTGATAGTTAAAAAAATACCTTTTGGAGTTTCAAAGACACTCGTCAGTAACGCGCATAGATACATTTTCTTAAAAGATAGATAAAAAAATTTAATAAAACACCGATACTATTAAAAGATACCAATAACTTTAATATAGCTCGATACTATCTTTCGGCAATGCGTTCACAAAATTAATAACAAAAAATCAGCTATTGAAATATATATACATATTAAACGCTTACAGCTTCGAAATAAATAATTTGATTACTACAATATGTTACTCGTAGGATTAAATAAATAGCTTATTAATTTAAGCTACCGCGTTATAATATATTTCCTTACCTGATACGATTAAATTTAACTATTTATTATATCTATTTATGCTCATAGCCCGATTAGACCAAATCCTGTAATAAAAGAAAAGGAAGAAATATAACAACGTTGACCTTTGAGATTATACCGTTACGGACAATAATTACTCTCTAATGAACAAACGCTTCGAGAGAAATTTTCTGCCAATCGTGTTAGTTACAATTATTACGAGTTAACTATGAATTATAAGATTACACAGTATTATAAAACAACAATTGTTTAGACACATTATTTCATAGGCTACAAACGTTACTTAACATTCCTGAGAACAATCTCTTCGTACTTGTGACTCGAGTGGCACAAAATCCATGTCACAAGAGAAATAATGCTTCGATTAATTATTTAGCAGTAAGTTAACCTGACTGGTTTCTAAAAATCAAAAAATTCAACAACTAACATTATAACAACAATGAATTAGCGGGGTCCATTGACATCAGAATATGGTTCTCTAACTTACAGTAGCGAACAAAGTACGCCAGCGTGAAAATTCTTTACAATATACAATACTATGTTACACATTGCTACGATTGCTCTGAAATCGAATTAGGATTGAAATATTGCAAAAAGAAGAATACTATGCGAACGAAAGGAATCGAAAGAACTTTCGATGAAAGTATCAGCGCATACTTTGCGGAACGCTGAAAAACGCAAGTTTAATAACGATGCATGTCTCCCTTTCACGATAAAAATCGGGCATATTAATGGTTATTTCGAATATATACAAATTCAAAATACCCCGTGGATGTATTGCACATACCTATTTAACAATATTTCAATATTCCTCTCAGCTCCATCTCTTATAAATTTCCTTAGTACACAAGTAATATTGAACATTCCATTGTGTATCACGACTCACAGATGGAGTTATACGTATCGACGAACCACCACGGGAACGGAGTACGAAGAAACATTCATCTGTAAATTTATGAATCTATTTAACCAACTGTAATAGCTTCATCGTTTACCTGTAACGCGAAACGAACAAATATTTTTCCTTCGATTCGTAAAATATACCTCGCGCGATAAAAGCAGCGAGCAATTTATACGGGAGAAAAAAAAAAAAAAAAATGTAATTAATTCAATAAACTTAGATCGAGCCCAACGAATGAGACAAGAGTATTGATAATACGAATTTACGTCGAGAAGTAGAGATTAATCGGACGGAATATTATCAATAATCGATCGAATGATATTGAACATTTTTTTAATTTACCTTAAATCTTTAAGCGTTCGAAAATATTCTTTTACGATCAATTTTAGCGTTTACCAAAGCAACCAATAATAACGTGAAATATTAAACACCTATTGCGTCTTTTTATCCAATAAAAACGTGTGTACAGATTATAGTGTTTGTTCTTCAAATTTCTTATGTACGATCAAGTTTTCTTAGAATCATTCAAACTTTACCCTCGGTTCATTTTTCGAATGCAAGTTCTAGGGAATTTATGCGATACTTTTTGAAACTATATTCCATAAGCATGAATGTACACATGCAATTTTTTTCTTATGAAATAGACCGTGCAAGCAACGAGAATAGATATAACGTCAACTTTTGGTTGTAGGTAACGATAGTACGAGCGACATGTATGAAACGCTCGCTGGTATTGATAATCATCGATGATCAAACGTAAAGGACCCCGATGGAAAATGGAAAGTGTGTTTCCATAAAAGGGGTGAACACATGTATGCGTTTTAAAAGCTGTCATTGAGTGCTGTTATTTATTTCTTACTGTTTTTTTTTTTTTTTTTTCTAAAGAATTCGTGTATTGCATCTTTTCAGAATCTTGCAGTTTCTAAAAATGGGAAACACAATATTTGACCCGAATCGAAGTTGTTTTTAACGAAAAGTAAGGGAAACGAAATTAAATAACATTTTGTAAGTAAGCATTGTACAACAATATTGCTTGTATCTTTATGGAATTGACTTTTAAGTTGTTTGTAAATAATTGTAAAACGATACCTGTAACACGTGTAAGAAGAAAAAAAGGAAAAAAAAATTAATTTTAACTTAAACCAACAGGTTTCGTAGGATGATGAGGTTGAACTTTAAGACAGTATTACTTGTTATAGTAGTTGCAGTGTTAAGTTCAATATTGACATCGTGGAACAATTGTGGCAGCCCATCATTTTTTAAAAGTACTGATTGGAAATCAAAATTTCAGCATAGGGTAAGCGAATGTTGTAGTTTGAATTACATAAACGAATTTATGATTCACTGATATCTCTGTAAAATGCTTAATCGCAATTATTTATAATATTTTTATGTCAACTTTTGTAACATTCGTACGACAGTATTAACAATTACAATATTCTATTTTTTTGATACGCATTGTATCTTAATAAGGACTTTTTGTAATAATGTATAAAATAAAAAATTTATACAATAATAGTAACGTTGATTATGTATAATATTAATTATTTTTATATAAAGGATAGATTAAATTTAGAAACTGGATATCAAGAAATAGATTGTCACATAAATGGAGATTACTCTATTGGATGCCGTAAGGAAGGAGACGAAGTTTATATACCATTTTCATTTATTCATAAATATTTTGAGGTAAATATTAAAATTACGTTTTACTTGATTATAATAGAACGTTAACGTTTCTAAAATGTTACAGATTTATGGAAAGCTAGCAACCTATGATGGCTTAGAAAGATTTGAATGGTTGCACAGTTATTCCAAAATTGTTAATCCTAAAGGAAAGTATGATCCCAGAGGAGTGTTTATGACCTTCGAGAACTATAACGTCGAAGTTCGAGAGCGTGTTAAATGTATCAGTGGAAATGATGGAGTGCCGATATCTACTCAATGGGAAAGTCAAGGATATTTCTATCCTACTCAAATTGCTCAATTCGGACTGTCACATTATAGTAAAAATTTAACAGAACCGGAGCCTCACAGAAAAATCATAGAAGATTCAGATAAAGTTAAAAGGGAATGGATCATACCTCAAGGATCCATTGCGTCTAGAGTATTTGATAAACATGCCAACAGTCACGTAATGAAATTTGCTACGCCAGAAACCAGTACTTCTGGAATCACTTTGAAATTAGATCACGTGCTAGATTTCGTATTAAAGTGGGATTTTAACATTAAAGATAATGGAAGTATCATGATCACGCTACAGTCTAGAGAACGGAAAGAAATATATTATCTACATTATGTAACTAGTAACATAGTGTTGCACACTTATAACAATCATGTTTATTACGGAATTGGTCAAATTAATCATCAGTGGAGAAGATTTACCAGAGATTTAGTGATAGATTTACAAAAAGGTTTATACTTAAATGATAAAAATAAAAAGAAGTTATCTCGTTCGAAATTAAAGGTAATCTACAAATGTAAAAATTGAAAGATAAATTGTCAATACAAGTGTCTTGCAGATGGTAAAAATAACGTTATATGGATCTGGAATGATCGATAACGTAACGTTATCTACAAGTGAACATATGGAGCAATTCTACGATGCAGCTAGATGGTTTGTTGCTAACCAGAATATTAGTTCTGGTGGATGGGCGAATCCTGTTAGAAGAAAAGTAGCTCCAGGAATGGCTACGCTTGAGCCTGGATGGTATTCTATTTTGATGAATTATTTAATTTTCACAAACATCATCGACACATTTATCCAAATTCTTATTTATGTATTTTTAATAACAACCATAGGTATTCTAGCATGGGTCAAGGACATGCTATTTCTGTATTAGCACGAGCGTACTATCATTCTGGCGAAGAAAAATATTTACAAGCTGCTGTTAGAGGCTTGCAGCCTTTTAGATTGTCCTCTAGCAAAGGAGGAGTAGCTGCAGTATTTTTAGGTAAATACGTATGGTATGAAGAATACCCCACAACACCCTCTTCGTTTATACTTAATGGATTTATTTATTCTTTGATTGGTTTATACGACTTGAAAAGCATAGCGACAAGTAAAGATGCGGAAGAAGCATCCCGCCTTCTTAATCAGGGTATGACATCCTTGAAAAATATGTTAACATTGTATGATACAGGTTCCGGTACTACGTATGATTTACGTCATTTTACATTAAAAACTGCCCCAAATTTAGCTAGGTGGGATTACCATTCTACTCATGTTAATCAGCTTCTTCTTTTAAATTCAATCGACAACGATTCCATTTTTACTACCACGGCAGAACGATGGATAGGTTACATGAATGGTAAAAGAGCAGCACATAATTAATTTTCTTTCTTTTAACATATACGACTGATTTTTGCATTTATTTCTATTTTCTTTTTTAATTATCAATACTGAATTCCATTTTTTCTCTCCATTTTATATCGGATATTTTGTGAATAATTTGGATAGTCACAAAATAAAGCGGACCAAAATATATTTATCTTTTTGTGCAATTATTGCTACACGAAGATAGTAACGATTAAATTAAAAATATTAATTTTTAATTAATTGTTTGCTCATTTTACTAAAATATGATTCTACAAATGAAAAGAACAGTATATAACCGAAGAATAAATATGTACTTGGTTATCCCACCTCTATAATTATACTGTAATTAAATTTTAATATATTTAATATTACTATATTTGTAAGTATTTATGTATTACTAAAAAATATTATTATTTAATTTAATCAATAATCCTAAGGAATAAAATTCATTTTTAGTAATTTAGTAATTTAAGATTGATATTTAAAAAAACCACCCCTGGACAGATTTTATAGGAGACTTAACCAGTAGTTAATAGAATAATTTATATAATTATGTTACATACAAACTTTGTACTTAACGAATTAAACATGATATTTAAACTGTTTCACAAAATGCAAATTAAAAAATTTTAATATTACATTAAATACTTTTTCAATCATTTCAATGTATTATTAATAACAAATATACGTATTAAGCTAAATCTCACATCTTCAATATAGCTTTTTTGGGCTAAACAAGCTATTTGAGATAAGAGTATGGTAAATTTTAACATCTTCCATATTATATTACTATTTTTCATACTTCAATTTTATTAGAACTTATACGTGATATCACTTTAATAAATGAAACCTGTTTATATTTTATTTATGAACTTGTAAATGCTATATAAAATTGTTATTCTTCTATATTATAAGATGTAAGTTACAAAAAAAAAAAACTATTTCTTGTTTTGTTAATAAACAAAGTTTTCGAACATGTGTTACTATTTAAATTTATAATTTTCAAAGTATGAAACTTACACATTATGAATAAATGTTTCTTTTCCACGATTTGTTACGCATTGGTACTACTGATAGCTGAATTCATAGTATACTATAGTTTCGTACAGCTTACAGTGCGTTGTTCAATATGTATACAAAAATTGGCAATATTTAACGCGTAAGAAATCATGATGTTATAGTTTTGTAAGTATTTAGAAAATAATTGTTGCTTCTTAATTTTAAATAGAAATGTTATTTATACGTATCATATCGAACCGCATAGGGTTCGAACCACAACAGAAGGCTTTAGAATTTACTGGACTTAAATATATTACTTTAATTACGTTAGTTAGAATTATCTGCGTAATTTGATTAGTAACGTGATAAACGTTATAAATAACATTTCTATTACTCTGTAAAAATTAAATTATAAGCAACGAAATTTAATATGGTAGAAATAAAATTTCCTGAATACCTTACATCGATTTTTATTCGCATTTCAGATTAAATTAAATAATCTTCATAAACAATAATAGAAGTTCGACACAAAAATAATGAGCGGTGGAGTGGTGCCTAGTAAATCGACAGTTTACATTTCGAATCTACCTTTTTCATTAACAAATAATGACATACATCAACTTTTACATAGTTATGGAAAGATTGTAAAGTAAGTTGTGAAATTATTATATCTAATTTTTGCGTTTTTTATAAATTTATTAAACGTGTGATAAAAATTATATTATTTAGTTCTTTTTTTTCTTTATATTTTTCTTTACTCCACATCCTTATATCCTATTCCTTTCAAAAAGTATAAGAAGATGATTGTACGTTGAGAATTAAAATATTTCAATTCAATGTTATTTGCGTTGAATTTTTTTTATACGTGTTCTAATAAAATACAGAAATTTTTAAAAGTTAAATACAAAACAAGAAACAATTTATATAAGTCAAGGAAGTTACATATTTTTAATTCTACATAGGAGAGTTAAATATTTGTTTTTTTAATTTTATTGGTAACCTAATATTGATATTTATTTATCTATAGAGTGACAGTAATGAAAGATAAAATTACAAGAAGAAGTCGTGGAGTTGCATTTGTATTATTTCTTACTCCAGAGGATGCTAGTACTTGTGCTAAAAGTTTAAATAATACCGAGGTAAACTATTACTTTCTGTATGCAGTAATGTTTAATATATCGTATCATCAATTATTTTTTTACAGATAGGTGGCCGTACAGTGAAGAGTTCTATAGCAGTTGATAATGGAAGAAGTACTGAATTTATACGTAGGAGAGACTATCCAGATAAATCTCAATGTTACGAATGTGGGGAAGAGGGTCATTTATCGTACAATTGTAGGAACAATACGTTAGGGCCAAGAAATCCTCCATTGAAAAAAATTAGAATCAGGAAAAAACATAAATCTAATAGTCATCAAACAAGTGATTATAATAAAAATAGTGACGATGAATTAGCAGAAGACAATTGGGACGAAGAAGTTGAAACGCTAAGTGCTGCTATTGCGTTAGAGGTAACATACTATTTTTACATATATAATTCATATACAATTTAAGTTTAATATATTTACAAATATTCTATGAAACTGTATATTTTAGCAAAGGCAAAAAGAATTGGAGAACAATCAAAGATTAGGAAGCAAAGGATACGAAGAAAACCATACGGGTAAAAAATCAGGCAAAAGGTATAAAAAAAATCAGTACTTCAGCGATGAAGAAGATTTTAGTGAATAAATAAAGTTCAGTGTTTAGTGTTAAGCTTGTAAAATATTACTTTGTACATAAATTTGTAAATGTATATATGATGTCATTTATTTGTATGTATGTGAATTCCAATAAATTTTTTATGCAAACTTAAATTTTTTATAGAAATTCTAGTTCATTTTATAACTAAATATTGAACGAATAAAACTGTTTTAACTACTTCTATTGTAAATCGATACAAATATTACGTTAGAAACCTCAATGTATCATGGCGTGTACTGTGTCAAATTATGTTTATAGCATGATTACAAACTTTTTAGTAACTTAACCTTACAAAAGCAATTTGAAAGACGTTAAACGAAAATTTAATACAAACGTTATTTCATGTAAACATACTCTTAAAACAACTAATCCATTTTAAACAGTAGCAATTAAATATTAATGAAGATTAACGTGGACATACACCTATACCATTTATTGTCAAAAGAAAATGAATAACCAATAACAATTTAAAAATATAACCTCAATTTATAAAAAATTAAGTTTATTGTAAACATTATACGTTATGTCAGGTTTAGATTTATTAAGTACTTATGCTTCTGATTCCGAGGATGACGAAGTTAACGATAACAATAAACCTAATGAAAATTCTAAACGGTATCTATCTTATTTACTGTTTACTAATTACGTTTTGTAAATTACATTTAAATATATTACGATTTTATTAATCGTTAAAAATGTTTACAATTTAAACAAATATAATTTATCTGCAAATTATACGCGTCCTGAGATATACAATAAATTTATTTTTTATTTATTCTATAGAAATTTATGAACTCAGGCTTGCATTACACGCACTTGTAAAAATATATCAGTCATGTAATAAGTACAATGAAATATTATCTTTTTAATTTTAATTAAAATTTATTATTTATTTATCTTTTTATTTTATCTAATTTCACTTATTTGATTGTACATTTGCACTTTGAAAATTTTAAGTTAAGATAGATGATCCTAATTCTTAAAAGAACTGCTGTAAAAATTTTTAGCAAATTATATATTCGATTGAAAAAAAAAAACATAAAGATTATAATTTTTTTCTGTCAACGTAGATATAATATTTTCATACAATTTTTACCTTATAGATTACCTTTACCTGGTAGCATTGTAGCATGGAAAGGTGTCCCACATCATGAAGAACTATACGATGATCCATCACAACACGAGGGAAGAATAAGAAACGTTAAACACGAACGTGGTAACTGGGCCACCTTAATTTATATTAATTGTGAGTACTTAAAAAAGTAAATAAATAATATTGTTTTAGGTGGACAAATAAAACCGTTACAATAATTTTAAACTTCAGATGAACCCAGCGAGGCCATGCATTCGTTGATGTCTTCAATATTGGAAGAAGTGCCAGTTAAATGTAATATATCCTCTGAGCAGTTTCATATTAGTATAACAAGAACTTTGATTTTAAAGTTTCATTGGATTGAATCCTTCGTAGAGGAAACTAAGAAATTATGCAAACAGACAAATCAATTTAGTTTGGAGCTTTTAAATATACGGGCATATACCAATGAGGAAAAGACTCGCACATTTCTTGGAATAGAATGTATTGACTGTAAAGGCGTTCTTGCACACTTTGTTAAAAATATTAACAAGTTTCTTGCCGAATACGAATTACCACCTTTTTATGATGTAAGATAAGTGTGTACATATGATAGATGAAACTATAACAAATTATCATTGATAGAAAATTAATTTTAAAAATTATTTTTCATTTGTAGGATTCTTCGTATCATGTAAGTTTTTTATGGTGCCTTGGCAACGAACTTACCGTTTTAAATGACCATACATATTCTTTGACTACTAAATTGAATCAATTTGTGATTGAGCATCCAGAAGAAAGATATATACATGTTAATAAGATACATCTTAAAATTGGAAACAAGTTGTATGCGTTCAAACTGAGGTAACAAATTATATTTTTTGTTACATACTAAATGTAAAATATGTTTTTGTTTTATTTCTATTACACAAGAAAAATCTACAAATGAAAACATTGTACATAAATGTTTATCTTACTGTTCAAAGTTTCTATTAGTAATTAGTTGATAATAAAAGTTGCATTCCACAACAAACGTAAGATTTCTTTTACACCTTTACCTTATTTTTCCCATTATAATATCTCCTAAAAATTGTTTCATTTAACTTCTCAAAATGTAAATTAATTATAATGGTAATGGTATTGAATATGTATATAAATATCTATATTCATATTTATAGAAATATCAACATTTACGTACGCACAATAAAAAGTGTATTTCTTTTCTTTAATAATTTTGAAATACCTTTTAAGATACTTGTCAATATTTTTAATTTCAATGCTTCTCTAACNTATATTTTGAACGTATCAACATTTACGTACGCACAATAAAAAGTGTATTTCTTTTCTTTAATAATTTTGAAATACCTTTTAAGATACTTGTCAATATTTTTAATTTCAATGCTTCTCTAACTTCATTTTTATTTAACGCTGAATACTAATTAGAATTTTCATTATTAAAAAAAAAAAAATTACATTCAATTAATTCCTAATTCAACGGGAATGTAAAAGTAAATGGATACGGTTATATAATAACAGTATATTTTGTTACCATTACAGAAAGGCGATTACCGTATATAAATGTGTGTAAAATATTTCGAGTATCCACGATCAACGTGGCGTACAGGAATTACGTTAACACTCGTCAGACTTCTAACTCGTATAAAAAACACAATAGCTCGGTAAACAAATTATTTACAATTGTTTAGTAATTTTATACAAACGTTTTATCTAATTGTGCATCTTTACAAAAGAAAGCGTTGCTTAACGTATATACAATATTATATGCTCGTCTAACGAGTATCCATCGGCTCATAAAATATATTAAGTACACAACAAGGAATGTCTCTTAAAAAGTCTTCGAATTGTATATGATGAAAATATAATAGCATGTACAACACTCTCTGTTTATACATACTTTGATATATGTAATTACGTATTGCACCCTGGTTCGTTTTTTTTTTTTTTTTTTTTTTTTTTTTTTTTTTTTTTTTTTTTTA
>SMSQ01023598.1:144648-166346 GCA_019453375.1 Ctenoplectra terminalis
TTTTTTTTTTTGTTCGACAGCATAAAACATGGTGAAAATTGTCATGATATTTAAAATATGTTATTGATGATGAAGGAACGTTACCTCAGAATGGCCACGAATTTGGACATTGACAAGACTCTGCAAAACCGTGGCAAGTATTTCTAAATGCGCGTGAACGAGTTGGGTCTCCATGTGTAAACAGTGCAACGAAAAGCAATTTCGTAACTCGACGTTCGCAATCACCGATTCTTGAGCGACCATTTTATTTTCCAGATATTCGACCGTGTCACTCTGTAAATAAGAAAAAATTTGATGACTTAAAATAGCCGATAAAAATGTTTTATTACTCCTGATAATTCGAACTTTATCATGAATCATTATTAACACAAAATATAAAATGTGTGCTTAATAATTGTAATATGAAAAAGAATTACTGTGTTACTTTACTTTCTCTAATGTAAATTTAATAACAGAAACACTCAGTTGTTCTTCAGTATACTTGGTATTTAGTGTCTTATTATTACTTTCAAGCCTTTTTAAAGTTACACACCATTGCTCATTAGTATTTGGGCACTTAGTCAATTTATAGTAACACTACGTAAATGTTACTGAAATGCATTAGTTAATAACACCAAGCAATATTGACTACCTTCTTGTAACAGCATTGGTAGAATATAAATCACAATTATTTACTATTAAATTTGCCAATATTGCATTAAAATTAAATAAGCGATTTATTAAAATGAAATATTACTAGTTAAACCAGTTCTTCTATTACTTATATCCGACCTATAGCTTAGAAATCAAGGATAAAAAATTGTTGATACCTGAATTAATTTAATGGACTCCAATTTCGTTACTGTACATTAGTTAACACTAAACCTACCGACGATTAAACTACACCTGCTTGTATCGAAGAAATTACAATAATAAATACTTGGAAAAATACATAATGCTGAAGAAACAAATCTTTAACCATATATTTTACAGAAAATCACAAAAAAGTATTCAAAAGTGCACCGTTAATAATTTATAAAATTTGGACAAGAAATTACGAAACGGTCATTTGACCGCTTTGGTAGGTTTAGTGTTAAATATACTTATGAACAAAAATCACAAGCTATTTATTTTAATAATAGATCCTAAACCAATTATCTATGTCAGATATAAACAACTAAAAATATAAAACATTTATATCAGTAATATTGTATCCCAATATTCTATTATAACTAATTCTAACAGTAACAAGTAAGAAAATCATGATCTATAATTTCAATTACATTCGTTCAATAGCAAACTAGTGTCCAAATACTTCTGAGCAACGGTGTGAGCAATGATAACACGTTACAAATTTTTTTCCAGCGAAATATGAATGCGATTAGCTAATATAATACAAAATACCAAAGGAACTTTTCGAAACGCGACAGCTGTTCGCCGCCAGCCTGTTTTCAATTGGAACAAATTATGTAAGACGATACAAGCTCGAGATTATATATTATCACATTTTTCCTCTCGCATTAACATAAAAGACCTTGAGCAATTTCCGAATAATCACGTAATGACCAGCGAACATGGTAACAATGAATCGAGTTAAGTCACCGGATAAATATACCTTTCTTAAGGCTGTAAATCATCGCCTGATGCTCGATCGTCTCGAAGGATTTACTTACATCAGTCCCACGGATCACTCCTTGCATTTGCCGCTTCTTTAAGGACAGCATCGTAGACAATGCGCGCTGATGATCAGCGCTAACTCCGCGCTCGTGCCTCTCGCACAGGATTCTGTGAGCCACTAGAACGTCTAAGAGGAGATTCAGCCTTTCACATATCATCGTTTCCTCTCTAACCGCTTGCTGAAGAGCTCTCGTTGAGAGCAGATTGAATTCCCTGAAATTATTAAAGCATAAATTCCTTTAGAAGAAGAAAAAGCAGTTTAAGAAACTGCAAGGAAACAGAGGAAACAAGAAACCGTCTACAAATGCCAACAGAAATAAAAAATCTATTCAAGGGAGAAGAAAACCTGAGGAAAATTATAGAACTTATCCACAAGCAAAACCTTACCAATGAAATATAAAATTAGCAACCGTGGTTGCTAATAAAACACATAAAAAAAAAAAAGAGAGAACTTGTTGCTATAATATAATTCAACTATATTCAACCAGACATTGTCCAACTTATAAAAATACCTTCTTCAACATTCATAGATCCAAATTTCTACAGCACCGGTAATACCAAAACTTTTTCATAAAACCATTTTCATACTCTACGTTTTCAAACCCAAAGATATTTTCTGTACACTTTCATTACACAAAAATGGATGAAAACTTAAGAAGATTTTCAAGTTGAAACTGACTGACAAATTAATTCTCACTCTACAATACCTACTTCGAAATGATATGGAAACCTTTCTTCATCTCTTGCCAAATGGTAGAACCACCCGTGGCCCAAGCAGTGGTGCCATGAGGCTCCGAGGCCAGATTGCTTAACTGTGTACCCAGTTCCGCCATGTCAACCGCGTAACTGTGCGATCTTATTGCCAAACAATCGGCAATGTTCTTCAGCCGAGAGATTCCGAGCAGTATCACTCTGATTTGGTCGCGACTGTTGGCGAATTCGGTCAACGTTTCCGGTGGAACCAGCTCCTTCGCTCTTGATGATAACTCTGACGTGGCAAATTCATCGGGCACTCGCCTGAATACTTCTCGAATTTTGTGCTGCGTTTCTTCACCGGTGTAGGTGAAGAAGAACTGCACGATATGGTCTTTGCTTACTACTGGATGGCGAGCAATTACGGTGAGGAATCTTAGGAGCGATCGTCTTCTTTCTTCGAGAAACTGGGAATCCGCTGTAAATAGATATATTGTTGTTAGTAAGACCACAGGGAGAAAATATGATAAGTTCATTTTTGTTCAATTTAGCAATTTTTATTTCAACTGAGGCGTTATTATCGCTAAAAGCTATTTGGTTGATATATATTTTTGAAAATTGATAAACAGAAAGTTTAAGTACTAGATAAATATTATTTCAAACTGTTGGAGGTAGAGGATCGAAAGGAACACTTTTTGTATAATAAATAAATTGTATTATAATAGGAAGAATTAAGGAGGACGCGATGATGGAGGCTATTTGGTTGATATAATTTTTGAAAATTGATAAACAGAAAGTTTAAATGCTAGATAAATATTATCTGAAACTGTTGGAGGTAGAGGATCGAAAGGAACACTTTTTGTATAATAAATAAATTGTATTATAATAGGAAGAATTAAGGAGGATACGATGATGGAGGCTATTTGGTTGATATATATTTTTGAAAATTGATAAACAGAAAGTTTAAATACTAGATAAATATTATTTGAAACTGTTGGAGATCAAGGATCGAAAGAAACACTTTTTAATAAATAAATATAATAAATAAATTGTATTATAATAGGAAGAATTAAGGAGGTCACGATAATGGAGGCTATTTGGTTGATATATATTTTTGAAAATTGATAAACAGAAAGTTTAAATGCTAGATAAATATTATTTGAAACTGTTGGAGGTAGAGAATCGAAAGGGAATACTTTTTGTATAATAAATAAATTGTATTATAATAGGAAGAATTAACGAGAACCCGATGATAGAGAGAACTGAACTAATTTTGTTAAATAAACACTTTTCAAACGTATTGAAACGAGAAACAGATACTGATGCCATTCGAGAGAAAGGATATTAATCTCTTGTATCTTTAACAGAAAGAAAGGCATTTATTTATTTCAAAATTGTAAAAGAAAAAAGAACAAAGAAATCGGGGAGTTAATGGTACTTTAATGATTAAAAATAGAAATAATCAAGTTCGAAGATAATATGCATTTTAAAAATGTACAGGGATTGGTTGAGAGTGTTTCGAACTATAAAATTGTTTCTTGTAACCGAATAGAAAATGTGACGTATCATATTTTTCTCCTGTGGTCCTTTCTGATCATTCCAAGTGAGTAATTAAGAACAGAAAAAATGTTTGTATATATTTGCACATGCAATAAAAATAATAATACGTAAGCGATGAATAACGCTTGATGCAAATTTTGTTAAATAACGAACGTTGAAAAGAAAAGAAAAGAAAAAAAAACAATTCAAGGAAATAAATTGACGATAAATCGACGACTTTACCTCCCACGATTTTTTTCGGCGGTAACTTCGGTATCAACCTGTAGGGAAATCTTGCCAAGAGAAGTTCGTGCAACGATACGAAATCGTTGTAACGTCTATAAACAACGGAATTGAATTTCTGGAAATAAAATTTGTTTTCGATAATTGTTCTGGTTATAGTAACTATTTCAATCTCTGATTATAACGATCATTATTATTACAGAGATATAAAAAATAAAATACCTTGCTGGTCACTTGATACTCCACGTGTTTCAAAAAAATTCCTTTCTTTTCAGGCACCAAATTCACTTCTATCGTGTCCAGATTGCATATATCCGAGTAAGTGAGATTCAACTTCGCTGGATTGCTGCCTTTGTGCAACCTCTGAGCCAAAAGTGTTACCTCGGAGAGGTCACCCAGTACAGGAACAGGTAATTCTACCGAGCAAAGCCAAAAAAAAAAAAAAAGAAAAAAACAGGAAGAAATTAACCAAAAAGACTTGAAAACGTTTAACGGAGCAAAACGAACCAGTTTTAATAAGCCTATAATTTACAAGACTGAAAAATTAGTGAGCAAATGCTTAACCCTGGAATGCTTGCTATATTCGCACAGTATTCAATCTTCTTTTTATTGATTATGGGCTGCAAGGTGGTTAAATAACAACAGAAACTACAGTAATTTAAAAATATAAATATTAAATAATTGCATTACTTAATACTGCAAGGTATTGGGAATTTTTTTTTTTTTTCAGTCTCAATTTGAATTAAAAGTGCAATTTATTATTATGCTGCAAGGTGGTGAAATAACAACAGAAACTACATTAATTTAAAAATATAAATATTAAATAATTGCATTACTTAATACCGCAAGATATTGGGAATTTATTTATTTTTTTTAATCTCAATTTGAATTAAAAGTGCAATTTTTATGTTCTTAATTATTATTTATATAACTGTTTAACACTAAACCTATCGACGATTAAATTATACCTATTAACTACATTAATTTAAAAATATAAATATTAAATAATTGCATTACTTAATACCGCAAGATATTGGGAATTTATTTATTTTTTTTAGTCTCAATTTGAATTAAAAGTGCAATTTTTACGTTCTTAACTATTATTTATATACATTTATATAAATGTTTAACACCTATTATTATACCTATTTGTATCAAAGAAATTACAATAACAGATTCTTGGAAAAATACGTAATGCATCGGAAACAAATCTTTAAAATTATATTTCACAGAAAATCACGAAAAAATATTCAAAAGTGCATCGTTGATAATTCATAAAATCTATGTAAGAAATCACGAACCGGTCATTCGACCGCTTTGGTAACTTTAGTGTTAATCTAAGCAAGATAAGAAAGTCGAAACGTGGCTCGAGAGGTTGAGGAACAAAAGAAAAGAAAAAAAAGGTGTACATAGTTAAGAATGCCAAAGAGAGCATGCTCGAATTAGAGAAAATTATGAGAATAGAATGGAAAAGGGTAGAAATGAGAGGAGAAAGTGTGTGTGAATGGAGTGTATGAATACGACAGTCTTGTAAAAATAGGATATTGTAAACCAAGTCAAATTCTTAGCTGTATGGCCGAATAAAATAAACATAAATAATATAACTGTTTAATCCTCCGTAATCCTCAGTAATAAGTTTTATTCTTACTTTTATTCTTACTTGATGACGCTCCGGAGCGAGTCTTTTTTTTCAAACAATAAAATATAAGAGTTTAAACGTTCAATTTGTTTATTGACATTATTAACGTTAATTATTATTGTTTCGTGAAATACTGAAATACTTTATTCCGCGTGAGTACTTCACGAGTACAAATTCTACTCAAAGGGTTAAAAAAAATTGAGCACGAGTAAAAAACTTTTTCAAACTTTCTCTTTTTTTTGTCCTGACAACCTTGCAGTTAAGACATCGTAAACCGAGTCCAATTCTTAACCGCGAAGCTGAATAAACTTATAATATATAAAAATTGGATTATACGAGAAATATTATCGAATCGCGAAATTAGTTTTATTTATTTTATTTTTTGATTGCATCAATCAATTGGATCATTAGCAACCGTGTTAATTCACAGATAAAAAGGATATTAAAATTAAATCACACCGAGAAGTTCCTATTTCAAAAATTTCAGAAAAATTCAAGCACAACTTCGTATTTTGAGTCACTTTTTTACAATTCTTGTTGACTTGGTACAATCTTTTTTGACCGTTGGTATTTCAAGCACGATGTTACGCGTTCGATTGAGTTTGACCATTCCACAGGGTTGATACTTTAACCCTTTGCACTCGAAGACTTTTTTAAGTTTCAAAGAGCTATTGCGAAAACTTGAAGTGTTCTTTTGGAAAGAAAAAAGAAAATTATAACTGTTTACGATTTCTTATTTATTTGGTTAATTTATTTTTATTTTAAGATAAAAGAAGCGTTTGAAACGATGAAAATATAGAATCTAATTAAAAATATGATCTCTGAAGAAAATTATGCGTGTCGCCATAGCGGCGCCAGCCGAGTGCAAAGGGTTAATTTTGGTATTTTTCTTGCTACGTTTATTCGTTTCACGTCAGAAATGATTCGTAAGAACAAAGCTGCTGGATAAGATCTGTAGCGTGGTTAGATCGCGTGTAATTAGTTCGCGAAGCCACGAGCGAGTCTTTCCGATATTATTGTTCCTCCGACGTGGAACACGATCATCGTTATGGCAGCAACCTCGATACTAGAAAAGGTTCTCTTTGATTATGATACTCTGTTGCGTGTTCACGATATTACCCGAGTTGGTTCTCATTCTTGGCCTTTTTTGCGATTTCACTTCTTGTTATGTCAATTAGTAAAATAGGACGCGCAACTGTTGTAAAAAAGAAGTACACAGAACTTCAATTTACGATCCTTTGCTGTACTATGTCCTCGAAATGAACACTGACGAAAACAAGGAAATTGGTTTAACAATTTCTGTATCTTCTATTTCTTTTTAATAAAATTGAAATATTTTTATTATTTTAATAAAATAAAATTTAATATTTTGTTGCGAATCGAACTATTTGAATTTATATTTTTGTAACTTATTAATTTACTATTTCACATTAAAAGATATAATAATTCACAGTCTCGATTTTTACAATTATCTGAAATAAAAATCAAAGATTTCTTTCGTATTGTAAATTAAATTTATTAAAAAACAGGATCAAAGAAGAGTTTTTTAGGTATTAATAAAAATGGTACCTAGAAAATTTGCTAAACCTACCTAAGACAAAAGTCACAAATGCTAGAAACGTAAAATATATGATCGACAGAGATGGAATAATAAAATCAACCTAAATACAACACCAACATCCAAGGAGCACATAAGGAACACATAAAATTTCTGCAAGAATAAAAACTGTACATACACAAAATCTACCATAGAATTATATGGTTACTAGTGACAAAGAATTCGATGCGATTAAAAAAATTCGATAAAAAAAAATATACATATATTTTTAAGTTAATCAACCTTTGACTACTATGGGCGCACGTATGCGTCCGGCGAATGCTATCGGTGTGGACTATATGTAGACGCATATATGCGTTCGACGATCGAAATGTTCAGATTAAACGGGTAACTCACGATTTGCAAGAAGAAAATTTGTTGTGCGTGCAAAATATATGCAAAATATATGAAAAGGAGCGATACAAGATACAAATGTGAAAATTACAACTTGCAATTAGTTGAACGTTGGATAATTAATCGAACACCGATAGAAAAAGTATTCCGTCAATGCGGCGCGTTTAAACCTAGAGTGCTCCGCAGTCAAAGGGTTAAAGAGTATAACCAATAATTTTTCGCAGCCCATTCTATTATAAAATGAATACGCAAATCAATGTTAATATTAACCCATTGACTGGCAGGCATATTTAGAGCGTCTTGCCCTGGGCGCTAAGCTTTTATTTTAAAGAATACATGAAATTGTTACGAAATATAATAATATTAAGTTACCGATATAATATTGTAATGGCATTTACAGTAATTTTTATTGAATAAAACAAAAAACAAAAAAAAAAAACACTAATAATTCTTAACTCAAATGGCCATTTGAAATGAATCTAAAATTGCAGCGCACACTACGAGATATCTCGTAGCTGGCAGTTTTGTTACACACGCTTACTACGAGATATCTCGTAGCTGGCAGTCAATGGGTTAATCCCAGTACAAGTTACATCCACCTTTCTCAATTAACACGTTCTACCGCAAAGGATGGATATTTTATCTGCTAGAAGATCAATCGGTAACAATAAAAACAGAAAAACAGATACTCATAAAACAAGGCGACATAAGTGGAACATACTTGGAGGCTATAAATTATGCACACGACACTCGGCGCAAATTACACGATGATAGTACGCTTTTAATCGCGTTCAATGATAAATACCGTTGCATCTCTGTAATCCGAGTACGTAATTTAAATTTACAACGGAAATAGAAAAAAAAAAGTTTTACACGATTTGCAATTCATTTCTCCGTAACACACGCTACTTTGCACGTTCTACGAATCAATTTTCTTCGCTTTAATTAATTTCGAGTGTAAACCGTGTTCACCGAGTCGCGGTGGAAAAGACTGCCTGAAGAACGGTGCACTTCCGCTGAATTTCCTTCCACCGTGATAAAAAAAAACTAACGTCTTCTTCGCGATAAGAGGAAAAACAAGGACTGATTGTGTTGGTCAGTGACACCATAAAAAAAAAAGAGCTGTTCTCTTAGCACGAACGTCAGTCGCTGTGGGTTTCTGCTTAATCAGAAACTTCTGTGCGATAACGAGTCAATTGTAGCGACACTTTTAACGCATTCCATTATCTGTGGAGTGGTACCGAAAGCGTGCTTGCTTTCCATTAAAATCTGCTGTCCAAAGGAGGCCGTAACATTATTTTTAGGTACCCGTTGTCGCTTCTTTTTTCTTTCTTTTTAACACTTTAACATTAGAACTACCGGCGATTAACCCTCTGTGGGGCCGTGTGACTTGAAAGTTACAAACCGATGTATCTATATTTGAAAAAATTAATTTTGTTTAGTTATCGCTGCGCTATTAAATTTGATTACTGTATTACTGTAGTGACACCATGATGCATTTACGGTAATTATTAGTTTAAACATTTTCGAATGAAAGTGAAAAACTGTGATCAATCGTAATTTTTTCTCCAATAAGCAGACAAACTTCGGGCTATAGAGGATTAAAGTAGACTTATTTGTATCAATGAAATCAGAACGATAGGTATTTGAAAAAATACGTATAACAAGGGTAACAATTCTTTGCGCATATTTTTCACACAAATATTACGGAGAATCGCCAAAAATACATTATTGTTGATTTATAAAATTTGTATAAGAAATTATGAATCAGTCATTTTGACTGGTTCGGTAGTTCTAGTGTTAAATGATACGTCGCTGCATATTTTAAGAAAATATGCGAACTGAATTTTTGGTTCAGACGTCGTTGGTTTTTAGGGACCAACAGTGTGAATTTAAAAAAATAATATAACTCATTTTTGGGTTTTATTAAAATATAATATTTTATTAAGACTAAAACTACCGAACTAGTAGTTCATGATTTCTTGTAGAAATTTTATAAATTTACAATAGCGTAGTTTTGGTGATTTTCCGTGATTTTTTTGTAAAAAATATGCGCAAAGAATTGTTACCCTTATTATAGATATTTTTTCAAATACATTTAATTTTGATTTTTTTGGTATAAATAAGTCTGCTTTAATCGCTGGTATTTCTAGTGTTAAACAAAGATAGGACCTTTCTTCTTAAATGTTTTTGAATTGGTATCGTAGAACACGGTCTAATGGAAAGTTAAATAAAATTGACGTAGAATGTAACGTGTTAAATATGAAATAGTTTGTATTACTACACAGAGGATTTTTATGCATTTATAAATAATTGTTTGGTAAGTTATTTTGTAGAGAAATTGTTATGGTAATAGGATATTGAGTTTGTTGTATGTGTATTCTCAATGATTAGATTGTTTGGTTAGAGAGTTGTATAAAAAGAGTGTAACAAACCTTGAGATTCGGAGTTTTCCAGGAGTTTGTCGCTCGGGTGCTTTCCTTGCTGGGCAAACGCGACTAGAGCAAGGCCCTTGTACAATCCACTTCTTGTCAGATAACCTGTTTTGCTGTCCACTAGTTCCCATATCTAATTGCAAGAAAAAGAAAGGAACAAAAAATTCCATTGTTCGTAAATACGTTTCTTTCTCTTTTTGCTTGATATTAATATCGTAATATATATTTAATATTATATTTTAGTTTCGCATAAACCGACTCTAAACAGTTCTATAATTTATCGACGAAGTAAGAAAAAAAAAGTACGTAACAAAAATTAAATACTTCCATGAGAGAATTAACTATTTTCCCAAAATTTATAATCTTCTATTTTATTCGCGTAATAATATAAAAATGCGATTATATTGATAAATTTACTTTAAATAATTATATAATATAGTGTTGGTGTAAGGAAAAAAAATACGTAACAAAAATTAATTAATTATTATTATGTTATATAATATTATATAATTATTATTATACTGTAATTAATTAAATACTTTCATAAGAAAATTGGCCACTTTCTCATTGGATGTTAAATTTCATTATGAAAATTATTAATCCTCTTTTTTATTCATGTAACAATATAAAACTGTGATTACATTCACAAATGGATTCTAAATAACTACGTACTTTATTGTAAAACAAAAACAAACAAACAAATAAATAATAATAATAATAATAAAAATACGACATAAATTAGAAGTTTTCACAAGAAAATTGACCATTTTCTCATTGGATATTACATCTATTTATAAAAATTTATAATTCCTATAATATCCATATAATAATATAAAAATGCGATTACATCAATAAAGTGACTCTAAATAATTACATACTTCATTATTGCAGAAAAAAAAAAAATACCTAATAGAAATTAAACATTTTCATGAGAATATTGGCCATTTTCTCATCGGATGTTAAATTTACCTATAAAAATTTATAACCCTCTTCTATATTCGCATAATATAAAAATGTGATTGAATTCATAACGACAAGGAAGATAATTGTGTAAGAAAAAAATATTAAACAATCGAAATCAATAAATTACATCAAATCAGATAATGCTTTATCTAATCCGAAAGCTTGCGTATACGAGGATTCCGTTAGAAAAATAGTGTTAATTATTTAATTATACGTAGTAAATCTTCAAAGGTGAGGAACAAACTGTTTGTAAAGCATAGAGTATCGCTTAAATTAACCAGTTAATTAGAAACGCTATTTTTCATGGAAATTTTTACAACGGATTCAGCATTTTTATCGCAATTAAAAGAGAGCGTAGCTTCGCATAATGAATTATTCACGGGCCCCCTATCCATTCGGTAATCGTTTTTGTTCTTTTTGCCCAGGAAAGTTCCACATCAGCAATATTTTACGATTAATACGATTCTCACGACAATAATATCTTTCCAACACGAAATTCAAGGTTGAATTTAATAATGGTAAATCTTCCATCGTTGAATCACAACCTTTATATTCTCGTCTGTCGATTGTGCGTATTTTCTTTTCCTTCCATTATATAATTTGCGAGCGTGTAATAAAGAAGTTATTGTTATTTACGCGTCAGATTAGACGAAAGTTTGTGCCAAGACGTGATTTTAGTAAAGTTGTTTGTTTGCATAAGAAACATTTTATAAGAATTTTTATCTTGGATGAAATTATGTTAGATTATAGTTTTTAAAATAAATCTCAGATTAGGTTTATTTTGGACTGTAATTTTTAATAATCTTGTATACTTTTTTAATTATATACAGAATTAATTTAAAAAAAAATGTTTACCAGTGTGAATGAAAAAGGGCTAAAATATTTGCAAGACAAACTTTTTAATTCAAAACTCTAAAAGAAATTTTTATAGAAGACAAGGCTTTTTATAGAGAGCAAAATATTTTTTGTTTTAAGTTTTTAGAGAGATAGATGCTGTTTTTAAGCAATTTTTTAAAAGAAAAAATAACCTTTTTTTTAATAGAAAAGTAGCTTTTTTAATTAACGTTACCTTTTTGAAAAAGTAGTACTTCAAATAATACAAATTATACTACTTCTTTAAAAAGCTATTTTTCTAAAACCAAAAGAGTACAATTTCCTTTAAAAAATAGCTCAAAGAAAACATCTGCCTTTCTAAAAAAAAAACTTAAAAACAAAATACTTTACTTTCTTCAAAAGCTACTCGAAAAGCAGCAATTTTTCTGAGTTTTGTATTAAAAAGTTTATCTTGAAAATACTTTAGCCATTTTTAGTAACAAGCAATACCGCTTTTTGAAAAGGAAGAACTAATTTGTACAAAAAATTATGTTTTCCTTGCAAAATGTTTACTTTAAGAATTCCTTCGAGTACAAGTGCACTCATAGTCTACACTGTCAGTGATTCTCAACACGACCTATCGCTATCGCTCCATGCTTAAATTCTACGGCTAATAATAAAAAAAATCATCGCTAATAATAAAAGAAAACACTTCACCCAAAAAGATCACTCATCATAATACCACTAATATTTCCAATTAATTTTTTTCGATTAACTTCAAATCCTTTAAACATTTTCTGCATCTCCGCATCGTATTAATCTCGATGTAAAATAAGATAAACACTATTTAGAATGACGAAAGCAACGTCTGGCAGAAAATAACACAGTTGCGTAAAAGACACGCGGGAAAATCGTGGAACAGGTTTGCAAGGAAAACTATGAGAAAGATGAAAGAAGCATATTAGCGGCCTTATTCCGAGCAGAGACTTTCTCGATGCGGCGAGGCCGATAAAAGTTCATGGTTGCACGAAATAATTCCTCCCTTTGTTACTTGTTATCTAAATTAAACGGCATTTGGAAAAATACTGCGGAATACCACCTGCTATTTTAACAAGTGTTCGTGCAAAGAAAAAGAAAAAAAAAAAGGAAAAGGACAGAAAGAAATTATTCCATGCTCCGAGAATCGAAAACGTTTCTACGTACTTTGTAAAAAATGATAATGACACATGTGAAATTGAAATATGGATATGGTTTCTCATATTTTTATATAAATTGTTTATGTAGGTTATTAAAATCGCAAATATTTTTTTATTCTCTCAATCAGGAGTTCAACACTAGAACTATAATATATATAACATATATAATAATATATGAAAATGATAGGTATTTGAAAAAAGTATCTGTAACAAAGGTAACATTTCTTTGTACGTATATCTTTTACAAAAAATCACGGAAAATCTACGAAAATACATCATTGCAAATTTAGAAAATTTCTATGAGAAATTATTGGATCGTTCGGGGATAATTTGTGGGATCAGAAAATAAGAAGTGGGATTACAATTTTTCGTATATGATATACAGTAAATTAACCCTCTGTGGCGCCATGTGACTTCAGAGTTACGTACTCATGTATTTATATTTAAACAAATTTATCTCAGTTATCACTATACTATTAAATTTTGTTACCGTATTACTGTAGCGGTACCACAATCCATCTACAGCAATTATTAGGATTGCAATTCAAAGGATTATTCGAACTGGTAAAATAGATAATTAAAATTTTTTTAAATGTAAAAAATGTATGAAAAATATATAGTAATATTTAAGAATACTTTATGCGAATTAACACTAGATTTACGGAACCCGTCAATTTGACGTACTTCTAATTTCGGGTTTAAGTTTAACAAGTCTGCGAGCGGAAATTGTAAGCTGGAAATCAAATTTATATACGAAAAATATACTAAATGAATCTCTACTAATAAAAATTGATCGATTTGAAATAAAGTGAATTAATTATATTACAAAATATCTGTATTTTAATGTACCCATCGAAATGATCCAATTCAAGGTCCGTAAATCTAGTGTTAAAAAAGTGAATATATGCATCGTATAAAGTGTTTCTAGAGCGCCCAAAAATGCGCGGATCCTGTGAGCGCCGTACGCAATGTGTTAACACGGTACAACTGAAAAATTACAATAGAAACTCAGTTGCATGCTGAATGATCGATCGAACACCGATAGAAAGTATTCCGTCGACGCAGAGCGTTTTAACCCTTTGCGGTCGGTGTCCCCGTAGCGGGGACATTTTAAAATCGTCGTAGAAGTCGATGTCCCCGCAGCGGGAACATTCGAAAATCGTAAAAATGATAAAACACTATCGTCCCCTATGCCTCGTGATTCAAATGTTTCGGTCGATTTACGAGATAACAATCTATGATTGTTCAGAGAAATATCCATGTATTGACTTTAAATCCTGTACGGAAAAGTAACTGCGAAACGTTAGATTTGCTCCGACCTGTTGGTACTCCCAAAAGCGAAATCTGCCGACCGCAAAGGGTTAACTCTTTGACTACGGCAGACTTTGAGACGCACCGGCCGTACCATACGGTAGGAATTCAGTTAGGACGAAAATATATTTCAATGACCAAAAAACTGAATTTCGCTACATTCAAACAATATTATTTATTTCTTTGTATTCTGCACCGAATTGTTACTATACATATTAAAAATTTAAGATTTAACGTTAATGTTAAATTTTTAATATGTATAGTAACAATTCGGTGCNCGCTACATTCAAACAATATTATTTATTTCTTTGTATTCTGCACCGAATTGTTACTATACATATTAAAAATTTAAGATTTAACGTTAATGTTAAATTTTTAATATGTATAGTAACAATTCGGTGCAGAATACTATTTTATAATACTATTTTATTTACTATTAATATTTTATAATGCAGAATACTAATTTTCAGGGCGTCTACAGGTGCCCTTCGTGTCAGAGGGGCGCCTATAGACGCACTGAAAATTTAAGCTTTAACGTTAATGTAGGATCATGCGGACCATCAAATGACACAACACCCCCTGGTATTTTGAAAAGTGAATCTATTTAATAATGAAGAAATATGAGACAAAACAGAGATGTTATAAAGACGCCTTCGAAACGCACTTCTCCACGTCTCGACGAGAACTAACGATTATTCGTGCTTCTCGAAAGTCGTCAGCACGACTACAATGTATCGTCTTTTTGACGCTATGACGTCGTTCGGGCCGCCTGGACCCGTCGCCAGACAACAAACGCGGCCGCCGAACCTACATTAATGTTAAATTTTTAATATCTATAGTAACAATTCGGTGCAGAATACTATTTTATAATACTATTTTATTTACTATTAATATTTTATAATGCAGAATACTAATTTTCAGGGCGTCTATAGGTGCCCTTCGTGTCAGAGAGGCGCCTATAGACGCCCTGAAAATTTAAGCTTTAACGTTAATGTTAAATTTTTAATATGTATAGTAACAATTCGGTGCAGAATACTATTTTATAATACTATTTTATTTACTATTAATATTTTATAATGCAGAATACTAATTTTCAGGGCGTCTATAGGTGCCCTTCGTGTCAGAGGGGCGCCTATAGACGCCCTGAAAATTTAAGCTTTAACGTTAATGTTAAATTTTTAATATGTATAGTAACAATCCACAGTGTGACAAACGCAAAATTTCTAAGCGCCTTTAGGCGTCCACAGTAGTCAAAGGGTTAACCCTTTGCACTCGAGGGTTCCAAAGCCATTTAAAATTTGTCTTCAAACTCGAGGGCTCCGCTATGGAAACAACGCAAATAATATTTAGTTCATACCAAGAAGTATCACACCTTGGACGATTACAAAATGTAATAATGTTATAGTTTTTTCTTTTCTTATATACCACAACATTTGAATCTATAATCAATTAACACGTCGACTGCCACAGTAGTAATATGTGACCTGAGATTTTTTCTCCTGTAGCGCCATGGTGGTCATCGGTGACCAGAGTGCTTCAAATGTTTATAATTGTAAAAATTAAATGATCATTGATAGTTAATGAATTTTGAACATTATAATCGCTCTTAGATGATACTTTGAAATAAAGCGTGCACTATTCAACGATCAAAAATTTTTCTTAGAAGATCAAAAATGAGAGATTCATTTTTGTCGAATCATCTATCTACCGGTGTGGCGTCCTGAGCCACGGCGTCCAGAGCAAAACATGTGATTTCGACGTGGCAGTCGACGTGTTAAAAAAAAATAATAACATACAATGATGTCTTTCCTTTGAATGCGCGCATCATTTACGTGTATATAAATATGATTTTTTCGCTCGAACTGCTTCGAGTTGCCGGTAATATGAATGAGAAAAAAACTTCGAGTGCGAAGGGTTAAACCTAGGGTGCTCCTCGGTGAAAGGGTTAAGCATCTATTTGGTCAGTATTGACAGAATCGATCCAACGGGACGGTGTCCGAATTATGCGAAACACAGGAGGGGTCTAATTCAATCTGCAAACGGCTCAATGCGACGTAATCCACGCGATACACTCGACTAACGGTGCAACCTCGGTTAACACCGCGAACGAGTCCGAAGGATTAGGCCATAAATGAAAGTAACTGCATTCCGAGAATTTTTATACCTTGCTCCGCTATACCGCCTCTCCTTCTTTCATTCCCACTGGTTCTCTGTCTTTCACCGATCTGGCAGAGTCCGCACAGACCGCACGTTACGTGCATCTAGATTCTGCTTCTACAATCTACGTGTCTCCCGATGATCGAGCGTTTCTATTGGAAAATGTTAACATAGGTGCACGACGTGTGAGAACCAGAGTGACGTGGTTGATCGTGGATGTTCACGCGAATGGATATTTTTGTACGAAAGTAGTTTAAACCTTTCGCTACTTAAGGGCGACTGTGATCGTCACCAAGTGGCTCTCTTTGTTGGATGTTGGTCGAGTGGACTGCGATTTTTTTATGCTAATTTATATTTATTTTTTATGTAATAAGTGTAGTTGAATTTTGGTAGGGAAAATTGTTTTCACCTACTAGGTATTATAAGAAGTATTATAATTGAATTTAAAAAGAATTTATCATTTATAATAATATATTTATAATAAATAATTTATAATTAAAATTAAAAAGAATTTTTATGAAAAATAATGGAATTCAATATCGTATAATTATAAATTTTTTATTAAAATTTCTAAAAATGATAGAACTTTGTATCGTGTAATTATAAATTTTTAATTAAATTTGCAAAATTAAAAACTCAAAACACTTGGGTGAAAAATGACCCAAGGGTCGTAAGCAGGTTTAAAACGATTTGCTAGATCACTCGATCAAAATAGAAACAATTACATCGTTTCCAAAGTATTTGAATCATCCAAACGGTTCCGGGAATCGGTCTCCCGACAAGAATACAAAATCAGCTTCTTCATTCTCGAGCTCATTTTGTATTCAAACTATAAATGACTCGTAAATACAAATGCTGGTTCACAAAACGAGTTTTAACGCGGAAGGTATTCAAATCACAATTTCACGGTGTACGTACTTGCGACAGGAAGCGATTAAACTCGTTTCTACAGGAACAACAAGCTACTCTTACAAATCGAACCTATTTCATTTTTTGTTTTCAACCCTTTCACCACCAAGGGCGTATGTACACCCAATTTTGTTTTTTGCGCGGTAAATACGCTTGCAAAAAAAAACCGTGCAAAAAAAGAAAAGAAAAAGAAAAGAAAGAAAAAAAAAGAAAAAAAAAAAGAAAGAAATTCTGAGTTATTTTCGAATGGCCAATTGTAAGTCGAGCCATAACTATTTTTCTTTTCTGCTCGTGTAGTTGGAGCATTTATCTTGTTTACTTGTTCCTATTTTTGCACAAGAATATTATAATAAATAAAAGAAAATTTATAGAAGCTGTGGGGATAGAATCATAATAACTTAATACACTAACAAGACGTGAAATTTCTTTTTAATGACTCGCATCATCGGACACGACCGGCTAAATAAGTTGTTCAGGTATAAGGACGTCGATCATCGATCGAAAAGAGAAAACGAATCTCGATAGCAAATGGGTTGGACGGTAAAAAGCAGGAAGACGTAATAACTGGGATAATCAAAATATTAAAAGAACAAGAAACAAGAAAATTATTAACCCTCTATAGCCCGAATTTTGTCTGGTTATTAGAGAAAAAATTACAATTGCTTACGCTAAGTTTTTCACTTAGATTTGAAAATTCTTATACTAATAATTTCTATAGATGGATCATGGTGTCGCTACGGTAATACAATGATAAATATAACAGTGATAACTAGATAAAAGAAATTTTTTAAAATATAGATACATTAATTTGTAACGTTTAAGTCACGCAAAGCCATTAAGAGTTAACATCAATGAAAAAGAAGTTCTTATATATCGAAAAAGTGTAGAGGAACAAAATACAAATATTAAATAGATACATACGAAACGTCGCTTCTTTGAAATTCGAATCTAACGAACTGGAATCAAGAAATCGTAAAAACAGTATCCAGGAATTTTTCAATTTCAGAATCGATAATTTTTACAAATCTGAGATAACGAAGTTAACTAATCCTTGAAAAATATAAAAGATTACTTGAATTAACACTAAACCTACCGGCGATTCAAATGGACCTAATTGTAACTAACCTGAGAAATAAAAATGATAGGTGTTTTAAAAAAATACATAACGTAAGGAAAAGGAATCTTTGTCTACATTTTTTACAGAAAGTCACGAAAAATCTCCCAATTTGCATCATTGTAAATTTATAGAATTTCTACGAGAAATTACAAGCCGGTCATTTTGACCGCTTTGGTAGCTTTAGTGTTAAAGTCTCGTTTGAGAAAGCATTTCGTATGCGCCAATTTAATAAAACGCTTAAAGAAAACAAATTACCACGATATAATACGAAAAATGAAAGGTGTAAAGAAGAAGGAGCGTGTGAATGGAGTCAAAGAAGAAAAAAAGAAAGATTTAAGAATGGAAAAAGGGGAAAAGCGAGTGCATTGGAACGTTAAATATGGGCAAACACAAAAGTGTACAAGAGTGCAGTGTTCCGGTGCCTGTTCACGCTGTTCGAAAACTTGGCTCCATGTTTTCTCATCGGTTTCACGAGCATTATTAAACCTTAATCGTTGATCAAGTTCACCGGCGGAGAGGAAGCCACGGTGAAAATAAGTTCCTTGTTCTTGGCGTACATACGTGTGAACCCGTCTGGTGAACAATCGCCGCGAAAGCTGAGAGTTTTACTCGTTGCGGGATCGCGTCTTTTCAGTTTCAATGATCCTTCTCTTTCTTTTTCACCCTTTTTTCTCTCCGCTGCATTTGAATCGCGTGAGGAATTCTCTGCTGATGCACGATTGCTCGCGAGCCGACAATGCGCGCGTTTTTCTATGGGACCCGATTGGGGAACTTGATGATTTTTGAATTAATACCGTGTTCTTTTATTTTATTCAAATTAATTATTTGATACTAAGATGGTTGATATTAAATAGCTAATGTTAAAGTAATATTGAATAATTAGTGTTAAAATAATGTTAAATAATTAATGTTAAAATAATATTGAATAATTAATGTTAAAATAATATTGAATAATTAATGTTAAAATAATATTGAATAATTAATGTTAAAATAATATTGAATAATTAATGTTAAAATAATATTGAATAATTAATGTTAAAATAATATTGAATAATTAATGTTAAAATAATATTGAATAATTAATGTTAAAATAATATTGAATAATTAATGTTAAAATAATATTGAATAATTAATATTTTCCATTATCGTCGGGAAATAAAAGCGCCATATTTCATACGGTGTTATTCATTTTATATTGTTTATTTTATATATTTAGTGTACTAATTTTAATTTTAATTTTAATTTTAATTTTAATTTTAATTTTAATAGCTTTAATTTTCTGGATATGTATGATCCTCTAATTAATGGTTTTTGAGTGAATATCGAATATTAAATGGAAATTTTGATGTTTTGTATTTTTTTGCGACAATTTTGTAATCTTGTAATAATTTATAGTGAAGATTTTGTGAAAATTTATAGCAAATGACGGAAGTACACATGTTTCTAACATTAGAGCTATCAAAGTGGTCGAAACGACCATTTAAAAACTTCTTATCGAAATTTTATAAATTTATGACGGTGTCTTTGAGAAACTTCCTGTGATTTTCTGTAAAAAGTATAGATAAAGGTTTGCCTCTTTTACGTTATATATTTTTCACGTACTTTTCATTTTTATTTCTTTGAAACAAATAAGTATATTATAATCATTCGTAGTTCTAGTAATAACAGAATTTTAAAACCGTAATGGTTAAGTTGATCAAGTTCACTTAAAAAGAAAAAGAAAAGAGAAACATGAGATGGTTTAACTAAAACCATTTTTTCTTTGTAATATAAAATTGATACAAGTGCTTTCGTGTTACCTAAAATTTGAAAAATCATTCAATCATTCAAACTTTTAGCGCTAGAACTCTCCAACTCCTATATCCTTAATATAAACCATTGTAATAATAAAAATAATTACTAAAATTAGTGGTTAACAAAAAACCATTGTAAATTTCACCCATATAAAATAACAACATCTTTGTAAATAAAAATCAGATCAGTAAGATAAAACAAAACAGACTAACATAAAAATAAAAAACGGATCACGAACAGAGAACAGCAATAAACAGGAAAAGGAAGTATCCATTTAAAACATTAAATCTCTTTCGATTCCGAACACCGAGAAAACTACATAAATAATTCCATAAATAATTCCCTAAAAATTTTAGCCACGAAAACAAAACAATTTTTCTAATTCTAAATAACCCGAAAGCACTTATACAAATTTTATATTATAAAACAAATGGTTTAAATTAAGACAATCTTAGTAACATAAGAACACGAAAAAAAAAAAAAAAAAAAAAAAGAGAAAANGGAAGAAAACCAGAGGGAAGGGAGATCGGCTAATATCCACGATGGCTTTATCTCACGTGCAAGCAACGTTCGTGTCGATCGTCGCATGGTACTAACGCGTGCGAGGACCCTAATCGCCGACAAACTTCCAATCAATGCTTCTTTGCGAACGCAATTTTTTAATTTCAAATTAATTTCGATAATTCCTTTTTAGAACACTGGTACACATAAAACGTAATTTTTCGTTTCAAATAAAACTTTAATTAAAACAATCTTCATATAATCTTACAGATACTTCCCAACAATTAACTAATTTAATTATACCAAATTTATAAAAATTATTAGTTATGGAATTAAAAAATTCTTCCAATGTAGCTTTCAAAATTCCTTTATTTAACGACAATTTGTCTAATTTAAATTTTATATGTACCAACCTAATAAATGTAATTTACCATTTGTTGATTTATTAAATTTTAGCGATTGCACAGAATGTTTCGCGAAATTGTGCGATTTTCTCTTATTGCAATACTTGGCAAGACCGTCCTTCCATTTGAGCGACAAAGAGCGCACGGCCTTCGAGATTGATTTCTCCATTTTGTTTATGCAGCTTTGAATGTATTTATTTCCCAACTAAAAAATTCAACCTCGTTTTGTTCGTTTAAAATTAAATAATAAGGATTTAAATATATTTTTATAAATAGGAGAATTTATGGGTACACCCCGGGTGTCGAATTAAGTTGGGAAAATGAGGAACGGGCGAGGGTTGAACTAGATTCGAGAAATGCGAGATGCCTTTTCTTTC
>SMSQ01023598.1:166380-198981 GCA_019453375.1 Ctenoplectra terminalis
AAAAAAAAAAAAAAAAACGAGCGAAGAATTTTAGAGTATGATATAATAGAAGAATATAATCGGTGAACAGGAAGAGGAAAGACGGATGCGCGTGTATCGTATAAAGCGCGAAACAACTGGAATGTCATTAAACAAAATTAGTCTCGTCCGCGACGGAAGAAAACCAGAGGGAAGGGAGATCGGCTAATATCCACGATGGCTTTATCTCACGTGCAAGCAACGTTCGTGTCGATCGTCGCATGGTACTAACGCGTGCGAGGACCCTAATCGCCGACAAACTTCCAATCAATGCTTCTTTGCGAACGCAATTTTTTAATTTCAAATTAATTTCGATAATTCCTTTTTAGAACACTGGTACACATAAAACGTAATTTTTCGTTTCAAATAAAACTTTAATTAAAACAATCTTCATATAATCTTACAGATACTTCCCAACAATTAACTAATTTAATTATACCAAATTTATAAAAATTATTAGTTATGGAATTAAAAAATTCTTCCAATGTAGCTTTCAAAATTCCTTTATTTAACGACAATTTGTCTAATTTAAATTTTATATGTACCAACCTAATAAATGTAATTTACCATTTGTTGATTTATTAAATTTTAGCGATTGCACAGAATGTTTCGCGAAATTGTGCGATTTTCTCTTATTGCAATACTTGGCAAGACCGTCCTTCCATTTGAGCGACAAAGAGCGCACGGCCTTCGAGATTGATTTCTCCATTTTGTTTATGCAGCTTTGAATGTATTTATTTCCCAACTAAAAAATTCAACCTCGTTTTGTTCGTTTAAAATTAAATAATAAGGATTTAAATATATTTTTATAAATAGGAGAATTTATGGGTACACCCCGGGTGTCGAATTAAGTTGGGAAAATGAGGAACGGGCGAGGGTTGAACTAGATTCGAGAAATGCGAGATGCCTTTTCTTTCGTTCGATTTTTCTATCCCATTAATTGTTCTGTACAAACAAATCTACGTAAGTTTCGTTAATTAGACATCAAATTGTATCCTATTACGTCACTGCAGGTGAAAATTTTACCACTGAACGTTACAGGTCGTGCACATTTCGCCACCGTGTTACGAGGTGTTCTTACGCTCATCTTTGTGTAACTCGAAAACCGATGATCAACGCTTAACTTTCTACGATCAAGGTTTCGTTAAGAATTGAACGGAATTTTGTATTAAAATAAGAACTGTTTTAAAATGGATAAACCTTGAATTTTCGAAAACTACAAAATTTGAACGTATTAAAATGAAAACAGTTTTAAAACGAATAAACCTTGAATTTGCGAAAAGTACAAAATTTAACTAGAAACTTAATTTATAACGAAAACTACACGAACTCGCTGTAGCGACGCCAGTGGAGTGCAAACGATTAAAAGAAATAATTAAAAACATTTTTACAGACTGCTACATTACGAAAATGATTGATCACAAAGTTTGGAAGTACGCTCTTAAAAGCGTTATAAAATAAAATTCCAAAGGACGAAGTACAAAGATAAAGTATTAATTACTAGACTGCGAATTTTTATGCAGATTCATATTTTTGAGAGTACCGTCCTCGAACGAATCGGTCGGTAAAGTGTTAACCCTTTGCACTCGTAAACTTTTTTAAGTTTCAGAGGACTGTTGTGAAAACTTAACCCTTTGCGCTCCTACGTCGAGCTGGACTCGACATTCCATTTCGCAATTATCTTTACCCATATTTTTCACAGAAAATCACGAAAAATTCGCCAAACCGAATCGTTGTAAATTTATAGAATTTCTATGAGAAATTACAAGCCGGTCATTTTGACCGCTTTGGTAGTTTTAGTGTTAACTATTCAATTAAAAATAAATGAAAAAAAAAGCAGTGTGGTCACTCATAATCTAAGAAGGTGCATGTGACCTTAAATATTTAATTAAAAAGAAAAGAAAAGAAAAAAAATGATGTGGTCACTCACAATCTAAGAAGGTGCATGTGACCTTAACACTAAACCTACCGACGTTTAAAGTAAACCTATTTGTGACCGAAAAAATAAAAATGATAGGTATTCTAAAAAATACATAAAATAAGGAGAATAAATTTTTACCCATATTTTTCACAGAAGATCACAAAAAATTCCTCAAACCGAATCGTTGTGAATTTATAGAATTTCTATGAGAAATTACAAGCCGGTCATTGTGACCGCTTCGTTAGTTTTAGTGTTAACCCTTTGCACTCCTATGTCGAGCTGGACTCGACGTTCCATCTTGCTCCGTTCCTTCCAGTTCCATGATATAAAACACATTTTTATCGATTAAAAATAAATTTCAGTGATTTTTATCGATGTATACATATATCAGTAAATATAGAAGTATGAAAATTAAGGAAAGTTCGATACAGATTTTGGAAGTAGCTTAAAAACGAATCAGTTCGGGTAAAATACTGATCGAGACTCGGAGCGCAAAGGGTTAACTTCTAAAGAAAATTACACTCGTCGCCATAGCGTCGCCAATGGGGTGCCAAAGGGTTAAACACCGCGCAACGCGACGTTCTATCGCAAAGAGTTCGCTCTTCGAGGAGCAACGAAAATTAAAGAAACCCACAAACTTTTGTATCATCTTCCAACGATGCGTATCGTTCTGGATCGGCCTATTTATAGTGACCCGCGATGACTAGAGACAAAGCGGCGACCCACGTAACGTTATTTTGATTGTGTCATTAGTCAATGAACGAGACGCGACGTTTCAATCCCTGTTATGCACGCCGTATCGCGTCGTATCGTGTCACGCCGTGTCGCCTCGCCGTTTCTAATTCCTCCAATAATAGCCAATGCCAGATTTTTCAGTGCTGCGCCTCGATAACGGTTAAGTGTGATAAATTAACGCGCAATAAGATGGTACTTGTAACATATTAATTTCGTAACGCAGATGCTGTATCGTGGAACTGCAACAACGATGAAGGAACGTTTAAGCCCGATGCAGGCGAGCGCGACTTTTGTCCGCGCGACCTCGCTGCGATCATATGTTTGTCTTCGGTGTTTTTTCACTTGGAAAATAAAGAAAGATACGTATGATCGCAGCGAATGAATATCGAGATGATAGTAATAAGAAATTAGCAAGGATCATTTTTTTTCTTTTTGAGAAAATTATCTAAGGAAACAATAACGGTTGATTAGTATTTTTTTTTTTTGTCGATAGTGATTACTGACAAGTTAGTTACATTATTGGAAGTGTTGATCCTCAATGGCTTGGTGTGACTTAAAAGTTACAAACTAATGTATGCATATTTTAAAATATTTCTTTTATCTGGTTATCGCTGTTCTATTAACACATTGAGGACGGGTGACGAGATTTCTCGTGTTTTGTATTTCAGATCTTGAAAAGGGTGAGAATAGGAAACGACGATATATGAAAGGTTACTTTTAAAAAGTTATCCGTTCGGTTGAAATTTGAAATTAAGAGCTACGTTTAGAATACAATTTATTCTCGAAAGTATATAACCAAGAATTTATTCGATCGTAACTTTATTCCCTAGTAAGTTTTACAGAAATAAGGTCCCGTCGTCAATGTGTTAACACTAGGTTTACGGGCGTTGATTGGATCATTTTGATGGTTAGATTGAAATACAAATTTTTTGTAATATCATTAGTTCGGTTTGCTTCGAATTAATACATTTCTATAAGCACAGATTTGTTTAGTACATTTTTCTATATAATTTTCATTTTGAGTTTACATTTTCCGCACGCATGATTGCTAAACTCAAGCAGGAAATCTGAACTGCGTCAAATTGACGGGTTCCGTAAATGTAGTGTTAAATTTGATTACTGTATTACCGTAGCGGCACCATGATCCATCTATCTATGGCAATTATTGGTTTAAAAATTTTCAAATCTAAGTGAAGAACTGTAAGCAATCGTAATTTTTTTTGTGATAAGCAGACAAAATTCGGGCTATAGAGGATTAATATGTAATACAAAGAATTTAAAATGAACGATATTTTGAGTATTTGCAACGCGATGCAACCAAGGGTTAAATTTGTGCTGACTATTTAAGAACTCTTCAGTTTGCTCTGTTTAAAGAAATTGTTGGTAATGATTCAAGTTGGTGTTCGATGCGTCTTAAAATAAATAAATGAAGAAATTTTGTTTGATAATTATAAACGAAAGTAAAATTCTTCGCGTTAATCGTCTCACGAATTTGAAATGAACGATATGTTGAGTATTTGCAACGCGATGCAACAAAGGGTTAAATTTGTGACGTGCTAATTTTTTAAGAACTCTTCAATATACTCTGTTTAATACTAAACCTACCGACGATTAAAGTAGACCCTACTTATATCCAAAGAAATAAAAACAATAGGTATTCTGAAAAAAATATAACATAAAGAGAACAAATCTTTCGCTATGTTTCTCACAGAAAATTACGAAAAATTCTCCGAACCGAAACGTGATAAATTGATAAAGTTTCTATGAGAAATCACAAGTCGGTCATTTTGACCGCTTTGGTAGTTTTAGTGTTAAAGAAATTGTCGGTAATGATTCAAGTTGGTGTTCGATGCGTCTTAAAATAAATAAATGAAGAAATTTCGTTTCATAATTAGAAACGAAAGTAAGATTCTTCGCGTTAATCGTGTTACAATCGGTTCGGTGAAAAAAAATTGTAGATAATGCCTTCATTCATAAATACAGACACGAATACACTCTACAACTGTTTCATACTCGACATGATCTAGTAATTATGAATGAAACTTGAGTGATTTTGTAGAACGCGTTGCAATAGAAAGTTCGCTGTTTTAATTGAAAATTAAATCGTTACATTTAGTCTACAATCATTATTTTTAGCCAATTTTGAAATTTTAAAATAATAATTAATTTTTATTTGCAAAATCGCTGTGAACAGTAATTTAATACTGGAACTACCGACGATTAAAGTCTACTTATTTCTACCGAAGAAATCAAAATGAAAGGTGTGTAAAAAAATATATTACTCAAGAGAGACAAACCTTAACAGAAAATCGCGGAAAATCGCGGAAAATTGTGGAAAATTCATTAAAAAGCACCGTAGTAAATTAATAAAATTTTTGTGTGAAATTACGAATTGATCATTTTGACCATTTTGATAATTCTAGTATTAAATATACCTTAATTTTCGTAGCAAAGAATTAATCTTACTATCCTTCCTCATTTACACTATAAATCTGTATCCAATTCTAAATTCGATACTATAATTTAAGAAATTACTTATGAACCAAAAATTCATCGATTATCGAAGAAAACCCCTTTTGAAAATTCTGTAACGTTGTAATAGTCATTCGTGTACCGTTTAATGGTCACTGATGACTTTTAATAATACTTTTAATAATAAAAAAAGTTTATGATTGAAACGTTGAAAGTATTGAAATATTAATTGTAATGGTAATTTTTAACTACAAAAATGTTGGATATTTATAAAATGTATATATGTTTACAGTTGACCCTGCTACGTAATCTTCCACTATTATAAAGGGGCGTCCGTGTAGTTTATCGTCAGCGGGCGTGTTAATGATAAAATAATTACGATACCGTCACAGCAAACATGGGACAATAGAATTGTTGCAAAGAGAAACTTAATTCGCTGACTGAAAAATAATAGCCAGTGATAAAAAATTGTCCGTATGAGCGATAGTCTGAAGAATTTACAATGAACAATAGTGGAAGAGTGGTCGATTAGAGCAGAGAATTTTAAATGAATCATCCAAGTTGCCATAAATATGTATTTAGTTTATTCATGATTTATTAATTAAAGAAATAATGTTTCTATATCGTATAAAATAATTTTTGATTAAATATTGTATATTTACTATTCGATAAAATATACTTATTATTATAAATACCGATAAGAAGATAAATTAAAAAAGTTTACTGGAGTATGACAGAAAATAGCCTTGAAATTGCATAACCGATAAAATAATGACAAAACAAAGAAACAGGATTTTACATAAACCAATTACTTAAAAATAATCTCCGACACGTACGGATTTTACACAATCATAATAGTTTCATATCCAACAAAATTTTTTTAATTATATCATTAGCGATATATATTTTCTAATTTTTTTTTCTGATAAACGAACAAAATTTCGGTTGTGGAGGACTAAAAGTTTACTTTATTTATTTATCATTGTACTATCATTCCATAATTGATAAGGTGGGTTTTGAGAAGTTGTACACAACTTTTAAAGAGATATTTATTTCGATGTTTTCTTATAAATAAAATTTTTATTAATGTTGTTCGTATTAATGTACCTATTTAAACGATTTGAATCCCTTTTCTTTAAAAAAAAAAGAAAAAATCGAACAATTTATTAAGTTCAAAACAATTGAAGTACGTTGTACTCTATCTTACCAATTAACACTAGAACCACCAAAGTGGTCAAAATGACCCATTCGTAATTTTTTACAGAAATTTTATAAATCGACTATGGCATCTCTCAGCCAATTTTCCGTGATCTTCTGTTAAAAATGTAGACAAAGCTTTGTTTCCCTTGCAAATGCGTATTTTTTTATATACCTTTCATTATGATTTTTTCAGTAGAAATAAGTATGCTTTAATCGTCGGTAGTTCTAGTGTTAAGGATTGAATTTTATTCCTATATCACTGTAAGTACTCGTACAAGACAGTTCATTTATAAGAATCATTATTTATTTTAATAAAAAATTTTCAAGTCAAAGTGAGAAACTAATAAATTGTATCTTTTCTCCGACAAGTCAACAAATTCTTATAAAGAGTATTCTTCCATCTTTCAACCCTCAACCGACTTAACCCTTTCCAAAATGATTTCCCTACTCTTTAAAAAAAGAAAAAAAAAAAGAAATAATCTCAATTAACCTATTTAAACCAAAAAAACAATAAAATATTCCCTTAAAAATCGAACTACTATCCACTAAATTCTTATAAAAGGTTAAAACAATAATATCATCTGCATAATCCATCCTTCATCTCTAAAATCGACTTAACCTCTTCCAAAATTACTTTCCTACTCTCCAAAAAAAGAAAAAAGAAAAATTTAATCTCAACCAACCTGTTTAAACCAAAAAAACAATAAAATATTCTCTTAAAAATCGAGCGCCTATCCACTAAATTCTTATAAAAAGTTAAAACAATAATATCACCTGCATAATTCATCCTTCATCCCTAAAATCGACTTAACCTCTTCCAAAATTAATTTCCTACTCTCCAAAAAAAGAAAAAAAAAAAAAATTTGATCTCAACCAACTTACTAAAACCAAAAAAAAAATATATATATATATAAAATATTCCCTTAAAAATCGAACGTCTATCCATCAAATAATTAAATCGATCTACTCATCGCGAAACGTTGAATCATATCGTTAACTATGCGTGTTCCATGTGACCTCAGTTGAGTCAAACGCACCGAACCTACATAACTGACAGATACGATGCGACTGGAAGCGATTGCACGGTCTGAATCTCGCCTGGTTCTCTTCTTTTTCCCTCAGTTTTTCTTTTTTTTTTGTCTTCTTCTTTCCTTTTCGTAAGGATGTAGCAATCGCAGAGACAAGAACGCTTCCTGGTGTTTAATCGTCTCGTCACGACCGTTAAAAAAATTCTGAAACGGTTTTCCACACAGGGAACCGCTATCCGAGAAATTTATTCACGCGGTATCATCTGTTTCGGCACGTAGTTTCGTATACCGTTGTACGATTTCGTTTCGTTATCTAACTGCGCCGATGTAATTCGTGTCAAGCGGTACGTTTGTGATGACAGTAACGTATTAATGATCGTTTAGCGCGTTCATCGTTGCGAACGAAATACAAATTGCTCGAAGTAGATTTAATTGGGAATGGAGAGTTCTCGGTTGGAATTGATCGTTCGGAAGAAGGTTATGCACGCCTGAGTTTTGGGATTTTTTTTTCCTTTTATCCGCCACGATGTTAGACAGAGTGACGTTGTTGCTTAATTTGTTAATATTTGTCTTTCTTATCTTGTATAATATTTATTTTTCTTATATTATATTTTATTTATTTTTCTTATATTATATTTTATTTTTATATTATGAATATTATTAAAATATATTTAGACAATTTTTTATGATATACAAACATTTTGATATTTTTTTCAAAACAATTTATCATCTTAGAAACTGAATTGCTTTTTTGTATATATAAAAGACATTTTATATAATTCGTAACTTATAAAGGGATGGAAGTTGTAAAAAAGTGAGTAAAAAATATTGGTTTGGTTTATCGAACATGCGATTATCAATAACATTTATTTTTCTTATATTGTATGGTATTTATTTTTCTTATATTGTATAATATTTATTTTTCTCGTATTGTATAATATTTATTTTTCTTATATTGTATATTTGTTTTTCTTATATTGCATAATTTTCTTTTTCTTATCGCTGCTTGGAATTGATAGTGATACAACTCAACAAATATTTTTCAATGTTTGTACTTTCTACCGAATTTACCAAAACCACAATAATTAATTACATAGTTAATAAAACATTTAATCGAACCAGTTGCAGAAAATATAAATAGTGGAGATAATTTTATTTTAATAACTAAATCAGAGGTTTATAACTATATTGCAAAATATCGCAATGTTGAGAAGACTCGAAGTGCAGAAATTGCAGAAATTGCAGAAATTACAAAAATTTGGAAAATATCTTAGTGCAGAAAATGGAAGTGTAAATGTCATCGATGGTGGGCATACCGACGAGGATGAGCTTCACGAAATATTTATATAATTAATAAAGCTTGTATTAAGTATTTTGAAAAATGCAAATTGAAAAAAGCTTCTCTAAAATTTACATTTTTTAAGTTGTGCCACTGTTCAATAACCGTGTAGCTTTTTGTACATTCTCGTTTAAAAGATTCGATATTCTCGGTAAAAGATTTAACAGGTAAAAAGTATTCTTACTTAGTAATCTTATCGAGACTCATCCCATTGAAGCATCCTATGATGCGCCGGATGCGTCATCGGTTCTGAATGGGTTAAGAAATCTAATAATTTGAATCACGTTTGAAGCAATTCCAAGACTGTTATCTGAATACATAATTTTTCAGAAAGAGATTCAACGACCTACATTTTTTTTCTTCTATCAATTTTGATGGCTTGACTGTTTAGAAAAAAATTAAAGAACATGAATTTTATCTGAAAGAAAAAAGGGAAATAATTTCCTGCCTAGATTTTTAAAAAGTCCTATTCACACTGAAAAATTTAGTTGCTAAAAAAAAAAGAAAAAAAGAAAAAGAAAAATAATCGAAGATTAGTACTGATGGTATTAAAATAATTCAATGCTAAACAGATTCGATAAATTTAATTTCTCATCATCTCATTACGCGAGCTAGACATTTGATAACATTTTTATCGTACTAAGTACAAAGTGTTTTAATAACCAATCCAGAACAAACTAGAAACGTAATTCCGGATATCATGCAAACAAGCAAATCGGTTGTCAAACGTTTTCTCGGTAACAGAGAGCGTAAATGCAACGAAGGACGAACATTACTCATAAAATCCTAAACTTTATTGGTTTAATTCAATAAAGATACCTAAATTATCTTATTAACAGATTCTCTACCACATTCCTCGCACATGAATGAAACGATTCAGGAAACAAATAAACGACTCTTTAGGATCACGTTCTTCGCTTTACAATATTTTTAGAAAAAAGTGCTAAATAAATTGAAGTAATGTAGAATGATAAAAAAAAAAAAAAAATAACTGGAAGAAAGAAAATAAATAAATCCACAAAAAAAAAAAAAGAAAAAATTGTTTGAGTCTTTTTAAAAGTTTACTTAACCAGAACCATCAACGATAAAAATATATTTATTTGTACCGAAGAAATAAAAAATGAACTCTATGAAAAAATACAAAATGCAAGGATAAATTTTTACGCGTACTTTGAATAAAAGAAACCACGAAAAATTTGTAAAAATGCATCGCAGTAAATTCATAAAAATTCTACAAGAAATTGTGAATTAGTAATTTTGACAACTTTGGTAGTTCTAGTGTTAAAACAGAGAAATTCTCATAGAGAACTTGTTAACTATATGAAGCGTAACCACATTTGCATTAACTTACATCATTTCATTGAATGAAAATTATAGTTAATATTGAAACAATTCGTGGTGTTAAATTGGTCCTTTGAGAAATTGTATTTTATATACAGCTATTAAAATTCAATACGAAGGATGCTTAAGCATATTGAAATATTCATGTTTAAAAAGTGGGACGTTAAACTGTTAATGCTACCAATAAAAGACCACTGTCGTTTAATATTAACGAAGCACGATACATTTTTATACAGACGATCCGATAGTGACGATTCTCGAAATTTAAAAGTACCTGTTTACTGAATAGGAAAGATTTCTTAACAAAGCTCAACTGAGTCATCGGCCTTTAGAAAATTTCTATGGTACAGAAATGCAAATGATCGAATACTGAACTAACACAACTAAAACTTTACACATACTTCAGTTTATTTCAATGGAAAATGCATGGAAATTTATTTAATTTGAAATACAATGTATTTTCTATTTATTAATCGTGTAGTTCTATAAACATACGGATAATAGTGTATTTTATGTAAAAATAAATTTTGAAACAATTTTTGCTTTAATTTAGAATCAAATCTAAATTGAATATAAAATTTTAATTATTTCTTCACTATAATTTATATCTGTGAAAAGAAATAGAAAGAAAGAAAATTCTCATTCAATATGTATCAATGATTAACCGCTATAATTGTAAATACAGTGTATTTCATATTGAAATAAAATTAAATCAGACTTAAATTAAAAATTCTGAAGTAAATTGAAATTCCAACTATTCTTCATTTTAATTTATATTTCCAAAAACAAAACAAAGAATAGTTCTTATCCAATATGCATCAATGATTAACCGCTATAATTGTAAATACAGTATATTTCATATTGAAATAAAATGTAAAAGAATTTCTATGTTAATTCAAAATTAAATCAGACTTAAATTAAAAATTCTGAAGTAAATTGAAATCCCAACTTTTCTTCGTTTTAATTCATATCTTCAAAAACAAAATAAAGAATAGTTCTTATCCAATATGCATCAATGATTAACCACTATAATTACAGTGTCTCTTTTATTTTTTAATAAAACGACAACTTTTACTCTAATTTAGAATCAAATCAAAATCAAACTTAAATTCCAATTCTCCTCCAACATAATTTAAACCTATGAAAAGAAAAAAAAAAATGAAAGACAATTCTCATCCAATACGCATAAATGATTAACCACTATAATCATAGCGTCTTTTTTATTTTTTAATAAAAAANAAGAAAGAAAATTCTCATTCAATATGTATCAATGATTAACCGCTATAATTGTAAATACAGTGTATTTCATATTGAAATAAAATTAAATCAGACTTAAATTAAAAATTCTGAAGTAAATTGAAATTCCAACTATTCTTCATTTTAATTTATATTTCCAAAAACAAAACAAAGAATAGTTCTTATCCAATATGCATCAATGATTAACCGCTATAATTGTAAATACAGTATATTTCATATTGAAATAAAATGTAAAAGAATTTCTATGTTAATTCAAAATTAAATCAGACTTAAATTAAAAATTCTGAAGTAAATTGAAATCCCAACTTTTCTTCGTTTTAATTCATATCTTCAAAAACAAAATAAAGAATAGTTCTTATCCAATATGCATCAATGATTAACCACTATAATTACAGTGTCTCTTTTATTTTTTAATAAAACGACAACTTTTACTCTAATTTAGAATCAAATCAAAATCAAACTTAAATTCTAATTCTTCAACATAATTTACACCTATGAAAAGAAATAGAATTCTCATCTAATATGAATCAATGATTAACCACTATAATTACAGTGTCTTTTTTATTTTTTAATAAATCAACAACTTTTACTCTAATTTAGAATCAAATCAAAATCAAACTTAAATTCCAATTCTCCTCCAACATAATTTACACCTATGAAAAAAAAAAAATAGAAAAAAAGAAAGACAATTCTCATCCAATATGCATCAATGATTAACCACTATAATTACAGTGTCTTTTTTATTTTTTAATAAATAAACAACTTTTACTCTAATTTAGAATCAAATCAAAATCAAACTTAAATTCCAATTCTCCTCCAACATAATTTAAACCTATGAAAAGAAATAAAAAAAGAAAGACAATTCTGATCCAATATGCATCAATGATTAAACCGCCATTCGATACGGAAGAAGAGTTAACGATCACCCATAGAGCGGTGGTATTAACCTAAGCACGGCGTGCGAAGAAATTAAGTACAAACTTAAAGCCACCGTACTCTCTCTTCTTTCTATGTGGTTTACTCTAGGTTAGGCTAGCCGCTCGACAACACGAACGAAAGAGACGAGAAGGAGAGACATACCTGGCTGAGAACGGAGCTACTCAGCTGGGACTTGACAAGAAGGGATTTAAACACCTCTCGTTCCACATTTCCACTCGTGGGAGAGCAGATCTTCTCGTAGACTTCTCTGTAGAACGCCGGTATGCAGCCTGGTTTGGTGCCGCGACGAGAAGAAAAATAAAAGGACATCACTTCGCGAGAAATTTCACTTTTCACAAAAAAAAATGATATTAAAACGCAGGGAGGAAGAAACGCGGATCTACTGGCTTGGAAAAACCTCAAGGATTTACGTAAACCTCAACCATTATTGCGTAAACTTGTTAACCTTAGATAGCCAATGCAATGGTGCATCGATAATCCAAGTTTTTAAAACGTTACTTTCCATAAGTTACTTCTTCGGTTCAATTTTGTTTAGACGTATCCTTAACTCGTTCTTACATTTCTACTTATATTTACGAATTAATTCTTTCACCAACGTTTCGGAGAAACTCTAAACTTACAACCGAACGCAATATCTTTCTATCTAAGCCAAAAAAAAAAAAAAAAATAAAAAGAACAAATAAATAAATAAAAAAACAAAAAGAAAAGTGTCCACAATGGAATCGAATATAAATAATGCGAACGTTTAATTCACGAGGAACGGATAACAAGTTGAAGAAGCGTTAAAACTCAACGCTTAAATAAGATGCTACGGTGAAAGAAAGAAAGAGTTAGCGACGCTCGACAACGTTAAAAGGGGCACACGTTGCTCTTAAAAACCGGACGACCTCGAGAAGACCTTGTCAAAGGTGCGTACGGTACACGGGTTCATCATTTACCGAACGACAGATCGGTCGACGCCATATTGGATCACTTGTAGATCATCCGGGATCCTGCGAGATGGTTGCACCGCGGCTTTTTCAAAATACAGTCACGTATAGGATTGTTTTTTTTTTTTAAACGATGATCCAGGTGCATTCGCGTTGCTTATTCTGATGGAACGACAATATGAACTGTCGGCGAGATAGCAACCACGACACAACAACACGGACAACATACGCCATTGCCGTGTGGCGCAAAACTGACGACCAGCGCGATTTCTCCGACCGGCTGTTCTTATTTCTCCCGCCGCGCGTGCCCCCTCTCACACGTTCCACTTACACTACGGGTCTGTGGGATTGGAGCGCGGGAAATTTGTAACTTACGAGTTTCGTATTGTGAAAACTTTTGTTATAAAATTTTAAAATAAAAAAATAATAGATCATAATAATAGAACAGAATAGATCTATCATCTTATGGAATTTTGCAGTTCACGCGACGCAAAGTTCCATAAGATGATAGATCTATTCTGTTCTATTATTATGATCTATTATTTTTTTATTTTTAAATTTTATAACAAAATTTGCGTCGCGTGAACTGCAAAATTGATATCGATTGTATAAAAAATTGAAGGTTTTATTATTACTGCGTTTTAACACTGGAAATACCAAAGTGGTCGAAATGACCCATTCATAATTCTTTATAGGAATTTTATGAATTGCCTGTGGCACCTCAGAGGCAATTTTCCGTGATTTTCTGTTAAAAATGTAGACAAAGCTTCGTTTATCTTGCATTGCGTATTTTTTTATATATATCATTACGATTCTTTCGGTAGAAGTAAGTACGCTTTAATCGCCGGTAGTTCTAGTGTTAAAACAGTGAGTGTATACATTACAGGGAATCCTTGAAGTTTGATCGATTTAAAATTTAAACAGAGAGTAAGTTTATGTGTAATCGTTACTTGGTCACTTGATTTCTGTTTAGGTACAGAGATTAACCCTTTGCCTTAGAATTATGAGTCGCATTCGTGGCGCAGATTATGGTTCGAATACGATAAAAGCACATTGTGTTTCGAATAAAGTTTAATCTTAACTTTAACTGCAATTTTAATTTATAAGATTGAGAAGCAAATATAAATTGGGTATCATAGTTCAATATTTTGCATTTGACAAAGTGTTAAACCAGTGAATAGTTACTACTAATGTGTATGAATACTAAAAGTAAGCCAAGGGGTTAATTGATATTGTAAAATATTTTTATATGTATTTATGTGTGTTTACACCGATATAAATGAAAAATATTAAGTATTAAATATTAATACTTAATGTAAGTAAATATTAAATACTTAAATATTAATACTTTAATATAAGTAAATATTAAATGTTAATATCTACTAACAAGATCTTTCGAAATAGATATTTAAAATATTTTATACTGAGTAAATTTTGAATGTCTGGAATGAATTCATTTTTACACCAGTTACTAGACTTGTTCCTTTTTTATTATTTACTAAGAAGATGTTTCGAAATAGACACTTAAAATATTTTATACCGAGTAAACTTTGAATGTCTGGAATGAATTAATTTTTACACCAGTCAGTAGACTTGTTCCTTTTTTATTATTTACTAGCAAGATCTTTCGAAATAGACACTTAAAATGTTTTATATCGGGTAAACTTTGAATGTCTGGAATGAATTAATTTTTACACCAATCACTAGACTTGTTTCTTTTTTATTATTTACTAATAAGATCTTTCGAAATAGTCACTTAAAATGTTTTATATTAAATAAATTTTGAATGTCCGGAATGAATCAATTTTTACATCATTTCAAATCAGAGAATGTTCAAATCGAACTATGTTTTGGACGAATCGTGTTTCAACTTCGAGGGTCTACTGTACATTCGATCCAACTACCAAAATTGATAAACTCAATAGATATAAAAAAACCTTTCTTAATTACGCCAAAGACGAGATACAGGATAAATCAACTACCCAATACATATTTTTATTATTCAACTTTAGGTTTTGCAAGCCCTATAGCGGTACTATCACTGTAATTCGAATGCTCGATCGCACGGTAAAGCTAAGTTGGTAATATCTGGTATAATACAAGCTACGTTGGCAATAGATCGCCGTCAATATAATTATTTATATAATATACAGTGACTCCGGTCCAACAGACTCTTAACAATTTGATATCATAAATATTTGACCCGCGGTATCGTTACAAACAAATTTATTGGACCGCGCACGACAAAAAGGTTGAGAAACGCTGAGACCTATAGTCTTATGGGACTTTGAGTCCCACGTTCTGAAATACCGATCGTGTAAACAGTCCCAGGTTTTGTCGCGCCCTCTACGATTTATGGCGGTAAATTTATGAATTAAATTCTTAAGTCGATGCTGGTAAAATCACAGACGCGGCACAGACGAAGTATAATATAGACTTATCGTGCAATGTAAATTTATGTCGCACGGTTCGGGTTATCATTTATTATCAGGCTACGTAGCCCCCGTTATCATTTTCGTGTCACACGCGACATTATCGGTTCGGAGAAAAATAAGAGAGCAACGCTACTGAGACGATAGGAATTGTAATTAAATATAGCGACGCTAAGTTAATTTCGATCTAATTGCAATCGGTATCTATGTACAGGGTGTTCTGTACCTCGTCTGTGCTTTAACCCTTAGCGAACGAATGCGGCTATACTCGCGACTAAATAAGAAAAACTGCCTATTCGCAGCCAATCAGCTCGTACTATTTGTTATGTAATTAATAATTGTATCATAGATTTATACTGTGATGCAATTAGTAATAATATGTGGAATAATATCGATTTCCCAGGTCTCACCTCGTGGAGGTTGCTGCGAATGGAGACCCACCCTAGCCGCGTCCCATCCACCCTCCTTTTAATCAAATATGCAATATATATTCTCTTTCTGATGTACATGTATTTGCAAAACGTTCGATTTTTTATCGCTACGTACATGGACAGCAGAAGGAGATTCTGGAAGGACTTGCGCGAATTAATAAAAATAAAAAAGAAAAATTGTACTTAAATTAATCTGTGGGACACTGTTTCATAATATATCAGTGTTCTACATTTTTATTCTCATATTTTTATTTTTATGACATTAAAAATGATTTTATTTGACACGTGACGTTTTCAAGAATTTTTCTAGGCAAATTTCGTCGTACAAAATCAATTAATAAAATGGATAATTACATATAATCTATTATGTTTTGATTTTCGCTCGATGGACTGTGTTATCCTTCTAGAAGTCAGAGCCTCGTTATTAAATGTGAAGGATTCGAAACTGAATAAAATTATGACAATGTTATCTAGTTTGCAGTTATGGAAATGCTACGTTATTATTTATTGCAATTATTGTAATATGTAAAAGTTGTTAAACAATATGCACTATTCATAGAATATTCCAAATGAAATATGAAAACTATTTAATATGAGAAGTGAAGCCTTGTCAATTTTTATTTATCTAATTTTATATATATAATTATGTAATTTTAAATACTTTTACATATCTTTACATGCTTTTGCATATTTTAATACACACTGTATAATTTTTTTTCTTTATATTCTTAATTTCTTTTATATTCTTAGATGTGTATTAATTTTTTAGTATAAAATTAATTGTTATTTTATTATATTATTATACTATAAAGAAATAATCATACAGATACGTCGGATTATTGTTTAGTTATTTTATTAAATCTATCATTTGTCTTATTCAAAATACTGTATAATATGTTGTGTAAACTTGATTAAAAAAAGAAGCATAAATTACTTAATTATAAAAGACTGGAGATTAAAAAGATCGTTAATTATCATCCAGTTGTCCTAAAGGAAATGGTTTCGGTAATGGTTTTTCAAGTAGCCTGATCTCTTTTCGAACATCCTTGGATCTTTGTTTGTCCACTGATTCGATCAATCGCAATTTATGCGCTACTTCTTGCTCTATTACAGGACGGTACTTTTTACCCATTCCAAGCAATTCCATGTCGCTTAAAAATTCCATTCTTTCTTGAATTCCACGTACCACTAATAAATACAAAAAAATATATATATATATATTAGAATAAAAATATAATATTTTTGTTCGTTTCATTTGCTTACAATCATCGATGGGATCATTCATGTCTGAATAACGTGGCTCTCGTCTCGCTTTATGAAGAATCCTTGGTCCATGAGGAGATTCAGGCATATCCTTCCCGTACGCCATCATGCTCGCTAAATGACGCTTCTGCTTTTCTTTATTACCTGAATTTTAACATAAATAATAACGTGAGAAATGAAAATATAAAAAAGGAAAAAATATATATTATACAACGAGATAGAAAATTTGATAAAATAGCTACAGTAGAACCTCAGTTATCCAAATCAGTGTTGCATGGTCAATTTACTTTAAAAAATAAAATTTAATAAACTTTCTTAACAATTATGTATTGTATATACATATTTGTTTTTTTTATTTATGTAAAAAGGTATATCTACATAGTTCCATAGACTGTTCGATTTTCCGAACCGCTTCGGTCCCGATTAATTCGGATAATTAAGTAATAAAGAGAAAAGAATGTTAAATAATAAATAAAACGATATAATCTTACGCAAAGGAGATGTTCTTCTGTACTGCTCTCTTTCATATGCGCCGCTTTTAATAATTAAATCCTGCGACCGTTTTTTCCAAATAGTAGGCATCAAAACCTACGAAGATAAATTTTAGTTAATTTTTATTCATTTAATAATACTTTTATCAATTTTACCTGATATTGCGAATTATGCTTATTTGGTTCTTTATTCGATTTTTCCATAGCTAGTGGCAAAGATTCACCCTTGTTCATTGCTTCTTGAACCGATTTCCTTTTCATCATGCTTACTTTCGACTCTTCCATTAAAACTAAGGATAAAATATCTTAACTTATAAAAAAAAAAAGATTAACATAAACTAATACTAAATTTATCAGAGAAAAATCAATTTAATTAATATATTTATAGAAAAAAAATTAACATAAACTAATATTAAATTTTTAACAGAAAAATCAATTTTATTAATATATTTATAAAAAGAAATGAACATAAACTAATATTAAATTTTTAACAGAAAAATCAATTTTATTAATATATTTATAAAAAGAAATGAACATAAACTAAAATTAAATTTTTTAACAGCAAAATTAATGTTATTAATACATTCATAAAAAAAAAAAAAAAAATTAACATAAACTAATACTAAATTTTTGAGAGAAAAATCAATTTTATTATCTGTTAATCGCGGTTACTTGCTTTTAAAATTGATTATATCTCGTATCTTGAATTAAAAATAGAAGAAGTTCAAAATTCATTTAACCAACCATATCCAACTGCGTTCAATTTACACAAAAATTGCTTACGTTTGACCAAATTTTTCGTTTCCTCGCTGTATTTTGCTCTCGGTGGATGGTGAAACGCGCCAACCCCCATCTCGACCCTCTGATACTTTCGGTCCATCTCGTAACTTCCTGCAAAGATCGAATATTGAGGCTATCAACGCGTCAACATTATTTAACAGCAACTAACGAACTGTCACCGTTCGTGCCGCGTGAAAAAGAACATGGAGAATACGCGTCGCGTTTCTATGACTACTTTAAAGATGATTCAACCTCGATCGAACCAACTTTCGAACTACGATTCAAAGTTCCGCGATATTGCCAATGAGCGACTCAAGTGGCGCTTGTTCCGACGTAATAATGGAGTATCGGCGATTCGTGCGGAATTAGAGCATTTGTGGATATTTTGGAACATTATGAAACGTTGATGTAACGACACAATAAATGAAATAGGATTTTAACAATAAATTACGTATAATTATACCGTGATTATTTAAGGAAATGCGTATTTATTATTCTTAAATAGATTTTTACCCTTTGCATTCTTGCGATACCTATCCCGAGGAACAGAGAATGGATTTTGACGAGTGCTTTCTAAAATATCGCAGGCAGCAAAATTACCAAGCTTAAATTTCAACATTAGGTCTTGTATGATGTAAAAATACACGAAAAGTTGAAATAAAATAATTATATTACACGCAATTCGAGTCTCTGCGTTAATCCAAGTGGTGAGTGAGAGTCACCTCTCGAGTGCAAAAGGTTAACATAGGATAGATTGAGGAGAATCGGATAAAAATTAGAATTAAGTAAAAAGACAGATTTTTAGATTAAAAGATCAAATTAAATAAATGTTGAACTAGCTACGTAACTTTTTTTTTAAATAGATGGAATCTATATAATAATAAATGATCTATATGTAATAAAAATAACGAATGAATGAATCTATATATAATAAATATTCAGTTAGCTATGTAACTTTTTTTTAAATACATGGAATCTATATAATAATAAATTATCTATATATAATAAAAATAACGAATGAATGAATCTATACATAATAAATATTCAGTTAGCTACGTAATACTAATTTTAAAAAATAATACATCGCATTTCACATCATTACTTAATACACTCACTATCATTACTTACTATTCCACAAACTCCGACAGAGAAACCTGATATCATTTAAATTAATACCACGAACACGACTTTTACATATTAACAAATTTTTATTCGGACAATATACAGAACAACGGGTGCTTATAAACATACAAGTAACACACAACGATTATAATACAACCCTAGTAATAACGTTATCCAAATGTTTCAATTTTTTTGAACCCAAACTACAACCATTTCAAAACCGTCATGTTTCCCAGCCAGAGCCCGAATTTGTTCTCCATTATACAAAGCGTAGCATAAATATCTATCAAAAATCCTGGAAAAACAATACCTAACACCAATTAAACCATTTCAATAAATCAGCAGCTACAACCAAAGTACATCGTTAAAATTTCAATCCCGGATCGATAAAATCTTCAAATAATCATTGTAGTGATATTCCAACGAATATTAATAAACATTTATTTCCTTTGCATCCGATATTTTTCTATACACTACTATTCTGAATTTTTTTTTTAGTAGAAATAGCTGTGATCGTCGATAGTTCCATTGTTAACTGATTAAACTTTCTACATTTTACGTCTGATAAAACCCTGTATTATTCTCGCAGCTCAGATCTACGTGGAAAATTAATAAATTCGCGCCAGCAGCAATCAATGATCAATTGGGAACGGATGCACCTTGAAGGATGCGGCAGTGGATCGGTCTGGTGCGCATGTCGTCCAATCTACCGCTAGGAGTTACGTTCCTACCCCCTGGACGAGGTAAACTCGCGTTTTGCGCGACGAACGCAGGGAAACGGGCAACGGGCGATCCTCTGAATTCTCTTCCTCCGTACCGAGCCTCGTACGGGGCTACCAACGGGGATAACGTGCTCGTCCCGAGTCCTCCATCCTTCAAGCGATACCAGTTTCACCTGACAATCGGATCTTTCGCTTTCGTCCGAGCCAGAGACAGTGAAAGTTATTGATTCTCATTGTGAACTACGTTTCAGTGATACTCCGTGCTCCTATTTCCGCGAGGTGAGTAACGAGACCGCGTTTACTCGCTTTCCCTTCGAAAGCGACGAGGATCCTCGATCCTGAAGCTCAATTGTGTTCTCGGTTACGAGTTATACTTCGTTTTCCTTTTCTTGTTATTCTTTTTTCTTCCCTCTTCGTGTTGTTATCATCGTACACCTTGAACGATGTTATTGCGGTTGCTTTAATTCTGATCGCAAGTTTATTTTTTATGACTTTTGTGCATTACTACAGTGATTTTTACTACAGTGTGTATGATAATTGTATGTTGACAAGATCTTGGTCAATTTTTCTGTTATATTTTTATTATTATTTTTTTTGGTTTGCGATGTTTGAGGATAACAGACACTGTTGAATGTAGATTATTGTTCTTCTTCTTCGTTTGCTTTCAGGAATAATAATTTAGTCTTAGAAAAGAAAGAAGGACAAGATGAAAGTGGGATTGTTAAAGAATTTCTTGTACTACTTCAATTTGAAGCAGGGCACTGTGTTGATAGCTGTGTTTCAATTGGTAAATACGATCAATGCTGATTATCGTTTTGACACGAGAAATGTATGAAATATTGTTAAATAACTACAATTGGTCTAATTTATTATTATTTTTTTTTTTTCTTCTTTTTAATGTAGTTCTCGTCAGGGCTCAGTATAATATTTATCGTGCTAGCCCTAACACATGCCAGGGAAATTCAAGAAATGGTTGTAAGAGACACAGAAGATGCTCTCGAGAGAGAAGCATTAGAAGATATATCGTCTAATCATCTAAACACCAGGAAAATGGACATGGCTCACCATAATGCAACTGGTGCTTACGTTACGAAAAATATTTAACATTCAATTACTAACGCGACAAGATTTTCGTTCATTCGTCTAAAAGCATCTTTATTAAATTCTACTCAACTCTGACTTCTGTACAAATTTTTAGAAACACTTTCATACCTTTCCAGAAACTGTTTACTCGATGTACTGTGGATTGGTGATCATAGTTATACATTTCATCTCCACTATTCTACTTCTGTATGGTGCGCTCACGGTAATCAAATTTCACGCAGACGTACGCAAGAAATTTTTCAGCGATAAAACAAATCGTTTCTTCCGATAGAACAATCGTCACTTTATGGCACCGTGGATGATCTTCATGATGACGCTAATATCCGCGTCGACGATCTCTTTGTTCTTGGTGGAAGAAGACTGCCCATTTATTGCTACCCTCGGTGGTAAAGCTAATATTTACGAACGTACGTTGACGAACAAACGAGGAAAGAAAAATACTTTAACGAACACTCAACTACAGAGAGTGTCTCTGAAATCGTAGCACAATCGGAAAGAAGGAATTTCTTCGTGCAAAAGTAAGTTGAAAATATGAAGCTAAATTTTTTCATGCAGAGCTCCGGTTTTCTTTTTCTTAATAATTAGTTCTAAATATTTATTGAATATCCATTGATTTCTGAATTCAGATCAAAGAAGAAGTTTATTCTAAAAATAATAAAATTTGGTTCGAATGAAATTAAAAGATAATATAGGAGTTTGAAATATTAAAGAATTTGAACGCACGGCCATCGATGATTATTAAAATAAATACACTACAGAAACTTATCAAATTTAAATACATTCTTACATTATTTACAAACGCGAGAAAAATGGAGAGGATAAATACTGTGGGTTGATTAACACTAGAACTACCGGCGATTAACTTATTTGTACTGAAGAAAATAAAATGATAGGTATTTGAAAAGATACCTGTAGCAAAGATAACAATTCTTTGCATATATTTTTCACAATGAAATCATAGAAAATCCCCAAAAATGTATCATTGTAAAGTTACAACGTTTCTATAAAAAATTATGAACCAGTCACTTCGACTTGTCTGGTAGTTCTAGTGTTAAACTGATTCTGGTTAATGCTGAAACCACCGACGATTAGTACACCTATTTATATCAGAAAAATCGCAATAACAGATATTTGAAAAAATACATAATACGAGAGAAACAAATTTTTAATTCTATATTTTACAAAAAAAATCATGGAAGATATTCAAAAATACATCGTTAAAAATTTACAGAATTTCTGAGAAGCAACCGGTCATCTGACCGATTCAGAAATTTTAGCGCCAAGCGAACGAGTATCTAATAAATACTCGAATTTAATTTTCTCAAAAACGGAGCATACGTGAAAAAATATTCTATATCTTCAATTTACCTTTGCACAAGGAATCGTCTCTTTTCTGACTGTGCCACGATTTCAGAAACATTCTGCGCTAAGGAAATATTTTACGTTAAAAATTTCAATCGCCCGAGGAATTTCTAATTTACATTTTTACTAAAAGTCACTGTTTCCAGGTATGATCGTTCTTTCTTTCGTTATCACTAATTCGTACGTGTGGTTCGCCGTCTACAGCACTTATAAGAGTCTCGAGACGAAGAAGGGACTCACTCATACTCTTCACGGCGTGAAGAAAAAGCCTGTGGTCGTGGTGATGCAAAAACCGAAAGCCGCACCGGCACACGCGAACGAACCGTTCGAGGTTTAAAGTTACTATACAATGGTATAGAAGTAGCAACAGAAAGTCGGATTTATTTGTTACAATGAATGTGAAAGAGCGCATTCGACGACGTGAGTTCTTCTTATCGAGAAGCATCCTTCGCGACAGTGTTTTTTAAACAAATTCTAAAATCAGCTTTGGTCAGCCAGCAAGGCCTACGAACTATCAAGCTCGTCGTTCAAAGTTATTTAATTAAGTTTAATTCGAACGGACTTCACGCTTGTCGGTGAAAAGCGCGGCAAACTAATGTTGGAAAAACACTGTGCATTCTTATCTCTATACATGACACAACAGAGACGTTTCGTTTTACAAAAAGCTCAGAAGTGGTCTGCAGTACAAAAAGCTTGCTTCGTAATATTACACGTGTTACTTCTTGTTCATGCAACGTATTAATTAATTGTTGACGGATTCGCGTTGTTTTCTAACGATATCTCGAAACTCTGAACAACGCACGGAGATTTACAATTATTATTCTTAAATTATGTGAATCCAAACTGCATATCGAAATGCGGCGACGCATATATCGTAATATATATTTTTCATTTCGATCTAAAAAATCTTTTCGATTAACAACGATGCTAGGTTGGATTGAACTTTGGTTGAAATTTACGCGACGTGCATTATCCTTCTGTAAGACTGAATTTTAATTATTAGAGTTGCGTAAAGTTTGTCATCAAATTTCATAGATCATTCGAAGAAAAAAAAAAAGAAATAAGAAAAAAAGAAAAAAAAAAAAAAAAAAATGAAATACATCGCTTGCAACTGATCATTATCGATATTTTATTATAAACAAATACAGAGTTTCGTCTCGTAATCACTTTTATTTTATATTCGATCCCAACTTCTTTATAACACTACAACCTTGATATTTTGTGGTAATATTTCAATAATAACAATTGAATGTAGTTATTTCTTGTGTATATGTATATTAAATGTATGAAATCATAAAAATAAAGATTATAAAACACGATTACGTTATATACGTCCCATTTCTTTATTTGGCTAATCGTCGGACACAATCAACAATTAGTCAAATTTCATGGTTTCACGTTAATTCGTAAACATTCACGACACGAAATACGTAATACGAAGTATGTTCGAACATGATGTATTTTCTGTAATGTTAAATGAAGTATTTATAATTTCATAAAATAAATATAAAAATGTACATGATCAGATCGCTAAGCATAAAGCGCTACCAAAGATTACTGGATTACCTTTAGAATGACATTTCTCGTACGATATTTTGCATCAGCATTAGCTAAAAAATTGTTTAATTTAAATGTAAGAAAATTACTTTTTACACCGACACGTTAAGCAGAACTCTGAACATCGAGTTCCTTTTCTTTGCTCGTAACATTGAAGAACTTATAGTTCCATAAGTAGACATCTCAGAAATAGGCCCACATAACAAGTCGATAACAATACGTACTACCCTTTCTTAAAGTTCTTTTTTTTATCCTCGATAATTCACGCACAGTGCACATAACACCAACAAATAATAGTACTTTTCGTTTGGTCCTCTACCATGTAGTACGACTTCAAATAACAAACACAGTACTCACTTTCCATTTAACTATTCCATGAGAACTCATATCCAATGAACACTGAAACCATCGTATTAAAAATATGTACTATCGTTCATTCGCTTACCGATCGGTACGTACAACAGATAATTACATGATATACAGATTGCGTGAAAATTTGTTAAAATTCAAGGAGTTTACCTCCTCTTTGCTTTCCGATCACATTTTGTCATCCGTTAATTCGAGGAACTGTGCATAAAAGTCTCTCGTGCATTCGCCTTTATTATTGAACACAAATTTATAATAACTACCGTCTGCACATATTACTGTAAAATAAAGAAGAAAAATTGTTACGCTTGATATTCAAGGAATCTAGGTGTAGCTATAACACATTACTGACCTATAATACTATTGTTATCAGTTCCAAAAGCGCACATACATTGTGGACCACCTGGTACTTGAAATTTACAAAAGCTCCAGTTTGAACTAAAGTATTTTGGCAGGAAAGTAGCAGATGCTAAACTAGATTGACGATTTAATTTTTGATCTTCTACAGCGAAAACGTGTACAGTTCCATGATCGCTTGCTACACACAGCCAAGTTGAATCATGGTTGAAATTAATGCTGCAACAATACAGATTTAAATCATTAATATCGTTCCGACAATGATAATTTTTAACAACGGTTCGTTTTATTCACCAATAAATGTTTGCATGATTAGCTCCTCTTCTCAACTCGTTAATCATATTTCCAGTCTGCGTTTCAAATACTCTTATCAAGGTTCCTTTTTCTGAAGCAGTAGCTAATCTGGTACCTTGTAAGTTTAAAGCTATACACGATAAAGGTGTTTCATGGGCTTCGATATTTAATGGTTGCTTTTCTGTATTAGCCAAATCTATTACTGCAACGATAAAAATTAATTATTTTACAAAGTAACAGAGTCAATAAGGCGAAGATTTGTTGCTTAAAATATTACCTTGAACGTGTCCATTTTTTCTACCAGGAAAAGCGAGCAAGGAATTACTACTATTTGGACATAATACACACAGTCCTCTAGGATTTGGATTAGTTTCAAACACATGAAGCTGTTGAGGATTCTGCGTAAACGTGTAAACTTTTATAACACCTTCTAAAATTACTACTATCCTATCTCTTCTCAATTTAACACCCTTTACAGGAGCGTTAAACTCTAAAGTAATTGCTGGTAATTTTTTAAGGTCGTCCCATATCATAACTGAAAAAATTACATAAGATAAACGATTAATTTTTTTCTTCTTTTTTTCTTTCTCGCTTAAAAGTAGAGAAAATATACAAGATATTTTACCTTTATTTATCGGATACATGGGCTTTGTTCCGCTACCAACCAACGCCAAGTAGTTGCACCTAAATAGCATTTCCACATAACCAAGGCCTCCATCACTGAAATGGCGTGCCTTTTCCTTCAAGGGATCACAATTGTACACTCTGAAGCCATTTTCCATGCCACAAGCGAAACATCCTACAAGTGGAAAGATTATACAAACAATAAAGATATTGTTATCTATTCTTGCGTTACATATTTATCTTTTTTTTTTTTTCGCTCTAGAATCACAATATGCTATTTAAGACACGCGTGTCTCTTACTTAACACACACGTTAGTGCAGACACACAGAGAACCAAGATAAACCGGTACGGCTGAACAATTATCATGCAACTCTTTATGAAATAATACCGTATCGTATAACACGCATAAAAGAACATAAGAAAAAAAAGAAAGAAACGATGTGGAGAAATGAATTCTACAACAATCAAAATAAAATCAACAGGTTTACGTGCAAATCTTTTTTTTCTTTTATTTCAGGTTACAAAAAAGCAAATCAATATCTACAAGTGATATAATTATAGATTACTGAAAGATAACATAGCTGAAACAAAAATTCATGGAATTAAAACAGAAATTGATTGCACGTATCGTTCATGAATGGCTTCATAAACCAAATTCAATTTAATGCAAATTTTAATATTAATCTACAATAATTGTACAGTAATAAGGTTAGAAAGGAGATGGTAATTGAATTCTTGAATTTCAATTTTTTTCTTTAACAAACAGCATACAATTGAAACATATTTCTTAACATAGAAACGATACTAGCCACACGGAGGAAGAAAGCAACGATAAGTTTGAACGAGTGGCGTTCGATACAGAGGTTAGAAATAAAAAAAAATAAATAAATTTGACAGTACATGACCGGACTGTCAAATGTAGCACACTCGGTCACATACCTTGATCCTGATTAAAACCAGCGTAAAGCAATCCGTTCCCGTGAGGATTCCCTGCGGTTAGGTTCATCGTAAATCACTTCTTTAATCGCAACATTCGCTCCAACTATCGTTTACTCGCGGAATTCTATCACATCTTCGCCGGCAAGCATACGAGATACTTTTCGTAACTACGAAGTTCCGTCACCATCGTAGGGTCCCTACGCATGCGTATTCGTCAGTATCAATCAGCTGATACTAGAACCGAATCGGAGGTTACGACTGTACGTCTTATTTAGTCTCGTTTGGTTTTATGATATTGTTAAGACAAAACTTAATTCGTATCGATTTGCGCAATGAATGATCGAATATAGCCAGTACTGTAAAAAAATAAATTAAGAAAAAAACGATCAATATGTGTACACGATTTTTGGTGCAAGTAATTTCTTCCTAGTATTGGTTTAGTTAGGTTATATTGGCAACCACCATGAATTGTTTGTATAAAAACCATCTGATAATAAGGAACTTGTATACCTCTGCCACGTTGCTTCGAGAGAGACCGCAGAGTTTAAAAGGTAAGAAGCACAGCTCACAATTATGGCTTGTGAGGCAGCTGCAAGATCCTTACGTGGAGAAGGCTAAACGAGAGAACTACAGGTGCAGAAGCGCGTACAAATTATTGGAAATGTATGAAAGGTTTAAAATATTCGAACCAGGACAGATCGTGATCGATTGCGGCGCTGCTCCGGGCAGCTGGACTCAAGTTGCTGTTAAACATACAAATGCGAACGCTAAATACGATGGCGCTGTTGGAAGTGTTTTTGGAATAGACAGACAACCAATTTATCCCATCGAAGGTGCAACGTTGTTAGGCGGTATGGATTTTACCGTACCGGCGTCTCAGACCGAACTGTTAAAGGTACTGAAAGGTGAAAAGGCTCACATAGTTTTGTCGGACATGGCACCGAACGCATCAGGCGTGAGGAACTTGGATCACGAGAACATAATACAGCTCGCCTATTGCGCTTTGAAGTTTGCCTTGCAAGTTACTCGTACAAACGGAACGTTTGTTTGTAAAGTCTGGGACGGCGGTAGATCTATGCAATTGGAGAATGATCTCTTACGATTTTACAATTCTGTGAAAAGTGTTAGGCCACAGGCAACGAGAGACGACTCTACGGAGAAGTTCTTTCTGGCCAGAGGATTCAAAGGGATAAAAAGTACATCGAGTGGTACAACGTAACATGCGGTTTCATTAACAATTAAGTTATGTACAGTAAAAAAATACTTAACGAATAAAATGATTTTGTAACGTAATCGCCTATCATGCCTGGACAGGTTGTAAATAATAACAAAGCACGATATTTGTTTTTTTTTTTTTTTTTTTGGTGCAAAACCAACATCGAGTGATTTTTATAAGTTCTTTCGTTTTGCGATCTAACAGCTCCTACACGACACGACAATGTTGTAATATACATCGATATATTTAGCTATAAATAATACAATAATATTTTAATACAGTTACAATTAATACACGCTAAGACGCCGATGACGCTTCTTAATTATGCAATGTATATACAATTCTTCTTAATAAAATTAATATGTACACGAATCAACATTCAGATACACGAGGAAGACAGATTACACACCACATCGAAGCATACGTAGAGCAGTAAACAGAATTACTGGCCGCGATGTCAGATTCCTAATTTTTCATTTTTTTACTCTTTTTTTTTTTTCATTTATTTTTTTGTACGTGATAGCTCCACGTAGATAATTTCGAATAAAATCCAAAGGGTTTCGCGTTTCGTAGGATCCTGATGATAATCATTATTTTTTGTTACGTGTTTTACGCACTGTACCGCGTATTCTCGCACAAACAAAAAGTTATCGTACGCGTAAAAAGTGGGAAAAAAAAAAAAAAAAAAATACAAAAAGAAAGTAACGACAGTCGTAAAGTTAAACGACATCGGTCAGACGATTGATTCTCACTGTTCCGAGCGCTATCCTCGGAACGTTTGCGTATAACAATGACCAAATCGCACACCGAAAACATTCATACTACATAGATACGTGTTTTCGCTATACAATGTAGGTGTAAGCTTCGACTCAATTACGCTGGAAAGACATAAAGTGTTGCGACCCTGGTGAAAATAATTTACATTCGTTTTACGCAAGTCGAACTTACATGAGAAACATACTGCGTGTCAAAGAAAAATTTTCTAATTTCGTCTATCAGTTCGTAGTTGATCGTTCTGTTACGAAAATTAATATGTACATATATGCGCAGTTACAATTTTGAATTAAAAAAAAATGTTTCATCACGAACTTAAGTTCTTTCTTTTAAAACGAAACGTATTCACAAGACAGATAAATAAATAACGTAATTACTCGGATATGGTAATTAATTTAAAAAAATTTTTTCTCTTTCTCTACGCTTGAACCAAGCTGTAAAAAATTGTCTACCAAAATAAGACGAAAACGATAATGTTTGCATATCGCGGTACTTTTTCCTTTACATTCTACGTTAAGCTACAAAACACCTTGCGATTTCTCTTTTCTTAATCCACGCGCAAAAAAGTACAAGCTCAAATTTCACGAAAGAAAATAAAACGATGGCAACAGTTTATGTTTCTCCGTACAAGAGCAAACACGATGACGCACACGATGAAGCTGTATGAACAATACTTGGGTCGCTGTCGAACCGAGCAGCGCGCACCTTTCTTTCTCGAGATTATTCCATGATAGAGAGATTCATGATATTCTCGTGTTCTATAAATAAAGCAAATACCGCTAAAATCAGTCTGATTCGATATACCGGGGTCACAAGCATGTTCTCCGTGAGTCGTGAACCCAGATTCTGCGCGCTCGCGCATCGCACACTGATACTTTCGAAGGTGATCTTCTCGGGGTTCAAGATTCGATCGAGGACGTTATCGTAATTCGTAATTCGACTATACAGATTCAAGATGCTCGGTTGAAACGTATTTTTCCAAAGCCAAGCATTTCGCGCGGAATCGTTTCTCTTTTGTTCCTATTCTTTATCCGGTTTCTTATCAACGAACCGCAGGATCGATCGATTATTCACAATTATCTTTTTTTTTTTTTATTACTATCGCTGCATTAACACAATTCCACGGAAAATTGTCTTTCGACGATCGAGTCGGGCAGTGATCCACGATCCACGACGCGTGCACGATCCTCTTCACGTTTCGTGCGCGATAAAAAAAAAAGAAATGATTAGGCGCGACCTTGTCGTCGTCTCACGACTCTTCTCCGCTCTCATAACACCGAAGTTTCCCGTATCGATGCATTCTTTGCGGCAATGACGCGTTATCCTGGGAACGTATTTTTGGTTCGCGTGCCGCGAGATTTTCGATCGTGACGCGTCCGGAGTAAAAATACTAAAAATAGGGGTGCTTCGGAGGAAATTCGGACGATAAGTTAGCTAATATTTAGGATTCTAGACGAGACGGTACAACGTTTCGAATTTTGTCCGCTGTTCTCGAACGATACGCATGCTTGGTCGTAGAAAGCGGCACCTAGGTCGAATTTCAACGGGGAAAAATTACGCAATATTGTCAGCTCGTTGGTTTATCGCTTTCTAAACCTAAACGTCGCGATTCAAAATTTTTCTCTCGTTGCATCGAGGGCAGGAGAGCCTCGATCGAATTTAAGCCACCTTAACAAATATAAAAGTACAAATCGGTTACAAATCGCTTTGACGTAGTTAATGAAACCTTACATAATATCACTGTTGGTTCTTATAATCGCGCTAGAGAAAAAACGGTCTCGCTCGATCTTAACTTACGTTGGAACCGATCGCGGCTGTTGAATTCGACCGAGGCGTCACCTATGTCGATGCTTCTCTCGTCGGCCATTACGTCGGCCGATTCGATAGCCCCGAAAATTCGCAATTAATCAATAGCGCCAACTATCACGCGATAGTTTGGATGAGTAATTTGACGAGAATCGTCGTCGAGCAGAGATATTTAAATAGTACCGATCGTGGTAGAGAAAATCGGGGGCAACGAGTCGCTCGATGGAAACTTAAATTCGAAGTTCCAGATCTTTAGAGTCGTCGAAGGTAGAATCTTTCCGAGGGAGAAAGAAGTAGATTGCGTGGATATAGCGAATTTATCGGACGAAGAATCTTTGGAAGCTGTGATGAGATTTAGAAAAATTGAGACGAACGAAGCATGTGAAGAAGCATCGAAAGAAATCGGAACGATCGATGAAGAGGAACGAGACGTTTGACGAGGTTTCGATTCGTTTCGACGACTCTGTAAATCCGGAAAAGTTGTCATCAACGGCGACACTATTCCGATGAAGTCATTTTCCAAAAAGAAGTCCAAAGATACAAATTTCTTCCGAACGTTTGAACCAGAGTCACTGAATCTCAGGTTCACCCAGTATTGTAACAGGCACCCCACTTATTCGAGGCAATCGAAGAGATTCCCTTAAGAAAAAGTGACACGAGAAACGTTGAAAGCATAATTTAAATGATTTCTAAGGAGGAACACCGTGCAACAAATATTTTATTTCTTGCGGCGTGTGAAAAAAATTCATTTGAACAGGCTTGAATTATGACATGAAGATAAACTCGAACACCAAAAAGTGATCAAGTTCCAAGACAGTGTTAGGATGATACGCGAATTTGTTATTCATGTTAACGACGTTATGACGAATTTATGTTAATAAACTCTTTCTCTTTGGGGAAATTTAAACGACTGCTCCGGAAAGCAAGACGAATCGAATAATGAAATAATTGCGTTGCTAGAGCGTAAAAAATAATTGAAATAGCATCTCAATCCGTGATTACTCGTTCTCGATAATGTGTCGCCGATGGACGTCAATTTGAGTGTTCGTATCATAAACTCGTAAGTTCACGTGCCATCTCGATACTGTCTTAGAATTCGATCACCTTTCTGGCGTTCAAATTTATCTCAACGTCATAACTCAAGCATGTTCCAATGAATTTTTTTTCATCAAAGAAATGCTATAAGATGTTTAAAAAAGACTCGGAAAAATCAGCTTAAAAAACGTGGAACAAAATACAAATAAACGTGGAATAATATGTTCTCGGAAAAAGTAGCTTAAAAAAATTGTTTCTATTCCACGATATCCCTCCTTCGAAATCATTCAAATTATTCTTTAACCCTTTGCACTCCGTTGGTGCCGCTATGGCGACACGCGTAACTTTCTTCAGAAGTTGAGTCTTAATTTCCTATTTTCGTCAATTCACATATTCTTTTCTGTTTCAGAATAAAGCGAACGAACGAAATAAATAAAAATCGTAAACATTTATAACACTCTTCTTTTTTTTTCGAAACACTAAGTTTTCGCAACAGTTCTCCGAAACTTAAAAAAAAAGTTCAGGAGCGCAAAGCGGTTAAACGTTTCTCGCGTTATTAAAAATGTAAGAAGCTACTTAACTCTTTGAAGCTTAGTGGGATTAAAAGTGTTCCACCTTTTTAACACTTAAATATGCATGGTAGAATACAAATAGTCCCTAAATGTATTAAATATGTGAGTTAATATGAACCACTGTGCCATGGACAATTTTTAATTTTCAAGATGGTGTAGAAAATATCGCTCTAT
>SMSQ01023599.1:0-44635 GCA_019453375.1 Ctenoplectra terminalis
TCAAAGAATTCGAATTGACCATTTAAAGAATTAAAAATGCAACGCTAGCGGTAAGAGTAGAGAAAGAGTAGAAGAATTTGAGAATCTGAGAGCATGTAGGATCGAAGAAACAAACACTCTCTTCAAGGATATCGTGGAAAGAAGCCATGCTTCCTGTTTTAGCAAAGCTAATCTGACTCTTATCTGCAATTCAATCCCGGGAAAGGAGCAATCTTCCGATCTAATTAGCTTCGCTTCCCTATTGTAACCGCGACCACGATTTTCCAGCGGGAACGCGCATCAGTCTCAGTTTTCACGCAGGCCAAGCAAAGCGTGGTGGCGCGGTCGTCACGGGTCACGCGTACACGATCCCGTCGCATTCAAAGCGAACAATGCTCCTCCTAATTACGGGAGAGGTTCGTTAAAATCACCGGGAAACTAGCTCCGTCGCGCCGTGTGTAAAATACGAAACTATGTACGGGTAGAGGTGTAACGGCTCTGCTCGTCTATGATCGGCAGATCGTAATTCATCGACGTAATTGAACGGTTCTTTGAGGAACTCGGAGTACCTTGCACCGGTGCAAAAACGAGTAAAACAGGAGATCTATATTTATTCGTAATTAAAATGAATATCCAACAAATCGAAGTGGAATCAGTTTCGAAATATCGAGAAGAAATATCCGAGAGGAAAACGAAGATCTTGTCTGGTACTCGAAGCGATTCGAAGCGTTTCGAGGGCATCGCCGCCAGGTAGAACGCAACATGCTAATGCCGAGCGCGTTATTATCGTTTCTTCGTAGACTCGCGCTTGCACCGGAGGCACTCTCGAACAGTTCTTCTTTAAGTGCCGTCCGGCGATTATACGAATCGCTCTACTTCGCGGCCGAGTTCTCACGTGCGATCAAATGCCTCCGCGAACTTCTTAAATGCCAGCAGACGGTCGACGCGTACCACAGGGGCAATCTCGCGTAAGGATATCGCGTCGTTGTAACGACCGCCATTTCCCAGGATCGAACCAGAACTACCCCGCTAGTGTTCTTGTCGATAGGAATCCCGGTCCTTCGAGGCACGATCGGTTTCCACCCTGCGGCTTCGCATTTTATGCTCTAACAAGACCGGTCGTCAAGAAAGAAGTATCGATAGAAATTACGCTTCTATCTTAGTGTTTATAGCTGGTATATTAAATCTGCAAGACATCGCAAACCTCAATGTCCTTGAAAACTTTAGAAACGCTAACAATTTCCAAAATTTTGAAAACTTTGGAAACCTACGAGTCCTCTCGTTACTTACAACTTAACTGTTGTAACTCGCGTGTATTTCTCGCATCGCGTCACCGCAAGTTGCATCCATCGCCTTGAACTTTCATCGGAGCACCGCTCCATCGTCGAACGATCGAACGAGGAGGAAGCGGAAAATCGGTGAATGAAAAATCACGGGACGCGTGCATCACGGCCAAGGCCGATGGAAAAACCGGTCACGCCCGAGCAAAGTGGAATCGACGAACGCGTCTGGCCATCGAGATGCAAGAGATCGCGTTTGACGGGATAAAAGGAGATCGCGAAGGAAGAAATTAATTGCAGTGCCTCGAATGGCGTGCAAGTAACGAGGAACAAGAGAGAGGACAGAGCTTAATGGAGCCAATTTAACGCGGAGTATCGTGGATCTCGCGAACGCGTTTAAATTAACACCCGGAATCGTTGTCAGTGATCGGTAAGCGTGCGACTTAGGGTTAAAAGCCTATCTATGACGGTCGCGCACAATGGTTTTCGTTATACGCGATTTATCTGGTTCGTGTAACATTGTGCGCTCGAGTAATCGTGTAAAAAACGAATCGAAACAAAGGGAAGGCCTGTTTCTGAAACTTCTTCTCGGTTGGTTGAGGTTTGCTCCGTTAAAAGCAAGGTTATCGCGAGCAGAATAAATAAGATCGCCGGTTTTTCCGTTTCCTCGTTCTTTGCATTTTTCTTGGGAAGAATAAATAAGATTCGTCCGCTTTGGAAGAAATCGAGCGTGAGTCGAAAGATTCCGGAGGTGGAATGGTAATAGGGAGAAACGATTTGTAACAAAATTCGTTTGGTCGGTGTCCAGAACGCGGTTGACCGGACGCACTCGTAAATAATGTTGATTTTCCGGCAGAGTAAACAGCAAGATGTAATCACCGCGATAGTTTCACGGCAGCGTGCACTCTGAAAACGATTCCCACGTTCGTAACGCGTTCCGCCTTTGACCGTGATTTCCGCGAGATTTCGACCGAGCCGGACCGACCCTCGTCTTTTCCCCTGTGTCGATTAATTGGACCAAGTCATTCTACAACCACCGATCGGACCGTTTTCTATAGCCTGTTGTATCGATTAAAATATCGTCTTGAAATAAATATGAAAATTTTTTAATTGAACCATTCGAAAATTCCGAAGATTCGTTCCCGAATCGAGGCACTTGATTGTATTTCGATAATCGGCAATTGCGTTCGACGCTAGTTTTCAGGCGTTCACCGATAGCTCCGTTATCCGGAAAACGCGTCAAAATTGCACCTGCAGCACCGAGTGTAATTATCCTAACGCGATTTCCCCGGGCAATCGATACGTTCCGCGTAAATTTCAGTTACCTCCCCTTTTTACCCTGTACATTTTTATCGAAAGCATCAAATGGATCATAGAAACCTTTTTACCATACGAAATTCTTTCTCTCTTTAAATATCTAACTAAATATCTAAGTTTAAAAAATTAATCGGTTCGTCGATGGATCAAAAAAATGCACAAGTGGTTTCTTTTAAAATAATTTCAGGGAGAATACAGCGCGAACACGATCAAAGACCCGGTGTAATTATCGTCGCACGAACTTTCGAGCAACGCCTCGGAAACTTCACGGACGATCCGCCAGTGTTTCCACGCTCGTTAAAGGCCGCCTTAATTTTGTTAGCCGCGGGACGACGGTAGGCGAGACGAAATTATCTTCGGACAACCGTGAGTATCTGCAGGCGATGTGGCTCTAATTAAATCCGTCGCGGACGATGTCCGTGTGCGTACCGTGAAGCGCAGAAAAGACACCGAGAACGAGATCGAACGAGGAGAAAAGAAGGGAAACGATTCGTTGTGTCACGGTAACGCGAGTCTAATTGAAGGGGAAGAGAAAAGGGTAACGCTTTCGATATGCTTCATGGTTATCGTGTCGTTGATGTTCCATGAAAGATGTCTATATCTTCTGTTGTTTAGTAAATTAAAGAAATAGAGTACTTTATTACCATAGAAATTTGAAAAGGAAGAATATTATATGTTGCAACTAAAAAAAGTAGCCTGAAGCGATTGCAAACCTCGACGCAAGCCATAGAGATAGCTACAGAGATCGTTCGCGCAACGAAAATAATAATCGAAGGATCGTTGGGTGGAGGAGTAAAAGAAGTGGCGGTGGTTGTTAGAGTGGCGAGCTCGGAGGCTAATTAATAGTTCCGGGAACGGGTAAGAGGTGAGGAGAAAGGATCGCAGGATTGCGAGTGGCAGGAAGAAGAGAAAGAGAGGAGGAGGACGGAATGCGGGACATGTGGCGCGCATCCGCGTGCCTCCGGCCTGCGAACAGGGTGCGATTTTCTGACGAATGCAGGAATAAGGTGTTAGAGGGCAGGACTTTACAAATATAACGCTAAACCGAATAAAATACCGTTATCATTTGACTTTCGAAACGAAATATTGATATCGGTCTCTAAAGAATCTAGAGAAAGACCATCAATTTAAAAGTTTAAAAGGTCTCTAGGAAGATATGGCTGTCTTTCGGTTCTTCTGTCTACTTATGACTTGTGGCATACGATACGTAAGTTGGGTTAAAGGTATCAACATATGAAGATGTGTTGTTAAATAATGCTTAAAAAAATTCAGAAGTTTCACAGAGAACGATTTTAAAAGGATCCCGCGCGAGAATAATCGGTTCTGGAGGAACGCGCGAAGAATTCATCGTTTGGATGCCTCGCGATCCCATGCCTAACCATGGGTGCGCGCTTTGTTGTGCTCGGCTTTTTGCCGCGGTAATAGGAAAACCGCAGCGAGAACCCGTTCGCGTAGAACGAGCCGCCTTCCCTCGGGAATTGCTCGTGCCGGCTGACGTCTTCGCGGTCTGATCTTCTAATAAATTCAAGATCAAGGTCGATGCAGTTGTATCTTATTGAATTAAACTGCTAAAAATTCCTCGGTATATCCAAAGCAATGGTAGCCACTGTAGCGGACCAAGGCCAAAAACCCAACGGTCGTCTCAATTAAAACGGCTGGTAGCGGATAATTATCGGGCGCAGGATTCGACGGATAGCTTTTAATGAAACGTCTCGTATTTCACCGGGGCCTACCTTTCGCTCGCGCCTCGCAATTCTCTCCCTTTTCCACTTTCCGTCCACGGAATGATTAATACGGCCACTGGAGAGCCGCGGGTTTACCGCTTTCCCGCTGTGATCACCTACGGTTCCCCTTTTTTTCTTTGTCCCTGCGCCACGAAAGGCCGCTCTGTCTTCTTTTTCGACGAGCCACGTTCTCGCGAAACGAGATACCCTCGGATTTCCTCTCTTCCACGGCACGCTTCCGGTAATTTTCGGTTTATGCGTCAACCGAGCGTACGTACTTTTGCAATTTTTTGGAATATCAATCGTTAGGAGAGTAGATGGTAGAAAGTTAGTTGTAAAAACGGTAAAGGTATCTTTTGGAGAATCGTGCGTCAGTTTTATCGAGCAATATCTCCATCCTATCGGACAAACGCGAGTATCGAGACCAGTGTCCACGGAATTCCTCGTATTTCGAGCAGATCGCGGGGTCGGTTACAATGGTGCTATTTTTCGACGCGAGCAAACGTCGTTACCGATCCTAGATCGCGAATCTGGCGTCGTACGAGCTCGAGCAACCGGGCGATCGATTTTTATTACGCTTTGTGCGCTGGATCCTTCGATAAACGTGTCCAGATTTATTTATCACTGTCGCGTTCTTGTCGACGCGGTGAACGTATAAAAAAGATCGGAGTATGCGCATGGGTAACGCAGAAAAACGGTATAGCATTCGTTTTCTCGTCAGGAAACGTCCACCATTGTACAACGCGAAACGATTCTAAAAACCGGGTGGAGCTGTATTTCTTCTTTAAAAGGGGGAAAAACTCGACCAGACTTTCCGACAGAAAGATGGATTTCATTGGAGAATATTCCTTTTCGATCGTCCCATATAAATCGCACGACGAGTCTCGTTTCTTGGTCCTTCATCTTCTATTTTTCCTGTTTCGAAGATCGGAAGGAGTTATCCATTTTATTCTTATTTTATTCTCGTTTTATTCTCGAGCCGATATAAAGGAAGGATCCAATTCGAAAAAGTATGTATCTTGTCACGGCTCGTTGATTAATTAATACGCGACCGATTACCGATTCGACGTGCTATTAGCAGTAAATCCCGCGTCAGTTCTCGTATCGAGGCTCGACTGATATACGACCGGGTTCTCTTTTAAACGCTCGAAGGAGAGATAGAAGGAAAGGCTCGAACGGAAATCCGAAATAGTAGTCGACACCCAACGGAGTTACGACGCAACGGGCCCGTGTCAATGTCTACCTGTTAATTAGCTCAGGGATCGGCCGCCTATCTCTGCCGATCCGTAGCTCGATTTTCGACTCTGTCGAACAGAGAACGTCGATCGCTCCGAGAAATTTACTCGTTGGTCTTAACGAACCTGTGACGTGGTCGGGTGATTTAGGAAAGTAGAATAACGGAGCAACTGATGAAACTGTTTCGATAATTTCTTCTTTCCTACTAGGATTTCCTTTCGAAGAGACTGAGCTGGTGGATGATTAATGGTCGTGCCTGAATATTTAAGGCTATTTAAGATTATCTCAGACTTTTTACTATAAAAACCCATGGTCAACCATCGTCGACCACGCGACGAATCCAAATTAATCAACGCTTAATTGAAAAACAACAACCTATAAAAGTTCCTCTTCTCTATCAATCTAACGTCCACTGGTACCAACCTAATCGTGGTACGTCGATCGGTTGGTTTACATTCTTTCGCCGCCGGTGTAATTACGGTTGCATCGGCACCGGGATATTGCGCACCACGCCCCTGGTGAAAGGGTGAACCAAACGAAACAGAAGAAGAGGAAGAAGAAGAAGAGGAGTAGGGGAGAAGAGGAGAAGAGGAGAAGAGGAGAAGAGGCGAAGAGGAGAAAAAGAAAGAAAGACCAAGCGCACAGAGTCCAGTACGCGGCAGCCGATGATTTCAGTTGGCCGGTAGGCCGATCCAGCCTCGGGATAACCTGCCGATGAACCGTAAACCAGGAACTTATTACCAAGCCGTGTAGCTTGCGCTCCAACTCGCGAATGCTTTATTATTACGACTACCAACGGCGTGTGTGCAGCTCGGGGCGAACCGTGCACGTGTTTCTAGAATCCTAGACGACAATTCACTACTGGAGTAGCTGGTCGAGCTTACTCGCGCCGAGGATGGGTTGCCTCGTGGCTCGTTGGGTTTCTAATTGGGAACTAATGCGGAAGGACGAGGGAAAGAGGGCGATAAGATTTATAATTTTACAGGATAATTCTACGACGTCTCTACGTTTGATATGCGTTCTTCGGTGGTCGGAAGAAGAAGGATCCAACCTTAATCAACTATCGAACACCCTGTGATCGTTTCATCGTCATCGATGTTGGATTGGTTGCTGGTATTTTAATTGGCGATCGATACATTGGCGATACGATATTGGACGACCCTGGTAACTGAGGCTTGAAAGTTTTACGAAACTTCTGAGCGAATTGCTGTTTATTACGTAGGTTGCGAGCGCGATATACGTTTTCTCGCGGTGTGCTTCTTGCCGGTGTTATTATCCATATCGCTAGAATCGTTGCTTTTGCCATTGGATTACCCGCGCCCCGACGAAGCAATGCGAGCCAGGGAATTATACCAGTGCATTAGCTGCAAGCAAGTTTATTGCTCTCGGGTAACGACCCGAGTGCAGCTACGACTAATAATTACATTCCTATATTTCTTTCCGCGATTCTATGCGTCCTATTGTTGCCGCCGGGACCAATTTTCCTTGGCGTGCCTCGCGAGAACCTTTTTGTGCCAGGAAGTTACGAGCAATTTCAAGTTTCAAACCACGAATACGTCTATTTCGCGGGGTGTTGTAGTTTTGTTGAATATGAAGATTAGTGGGACGAGAGGTGGGTAACGGATAATCCAAGAGTCCTAAACTTAAGTTATCGAGAGTCGAGAAATCCGAGTTAAAAGATCCGGAGTTTGAAAATCCTATTCTTTGGTACCCTAAAGTTCCAACTCGCCAAGTTTGACTATTGTCTAATTAAAATAAATTCCAATTCTCAGCTTTGAGCTTCATCGGTTATCCAAAAACTCCGCCCATCCGACCGAATCGATGCAAATTAAATCAAGCAACCCGAACGCGCTCGTTCACCAATTAATTACAGTCTCCCTCGAATCGCGATTATTCGGATAGCTCCGTTGATTTATGCCTTTCCTCGACAACTTTTATCGAGGTAGCGTGTCATTAGCGAATTATCCAATCGCTTTTGCCTGTCTTTATTTCAACTTTTCGCGAGATTCCAACAACGATCCTTCCTTTCACCCGATCAAACGCCGCGTATTTCGCTCGCTTTGACTAGAGAACACCCAGCCGAAGGGCTAATTATCCTCTTGAAGAAACGACAAAGGAAAAAAAATGAGCGTGCATCTAGTTTTCAGCCATCGTTACAGCCGCGCTCGCGGTTTTCTGGATCAGAAATGCACACACAAAGGCCCGTGTGTCGTAATCACCGGTCGATCTGGTGGCGGGTAATTGAACGAAGAGAATTTCTGGTCTAACGATATAATAGGCAGTGGGCAATTCCGTCACGAATACACGTATACCCAGGGCTAATTTAAATCCTCGCGATGTAACAAAAGTCGCGATAATTACCGGTCCGCTGTTCTCTGTTCGTTTTGTTCTCCGATCGTTCACGGTTCCGGAGAGACTAATTGACCCGATTCCTGTAGACGGTACGGAGAAAATATATTGGGTATATACTTTCTACGGAACAATAGACGCATAAATAACGGAATTTTCAAGCGGATCATAGGAAGCGATAAAACTAAGAATAGCTTCGAAACAGATCGTTCGCGAGGCTCCACCCTCGCGACGAACGCTCATTCACTGGTCGATCCGCTCGAAGGTCTTCTTACGATGCACGTGCACAGCCTCTAGGTTTGCGAATAGTCTTGCCTGGCGAGGCCAAGGAAGAAACTCGAACGGAAGAAAACGCGAGGAACGAAAGAGGAGAGAGATTGGGATGGAACAGGCCGGAGAAGGAGAGAGGAGTGTAGGCCGAGTATTTCTCGGGCAAATATAATATACGAGTACGCGATGCCCCCGGGGAGTAACGTCCACCATACCGAGACCATAATCTCGACTGGAAGATGGTACCACACCCATGGGGGGTCGACTGGATAGCTCGACGGTGGACGCGGCACGAAGCGCATAGTATTCGTGCAGAAACGAGCGCAACTAACTTCGAACCGTGTAGCCACCTTTCACCCGTAGCTACGTATTACACCGTCCGCGGCCAGATCCCCGGCAAATCCGGTGCGTGCTTATTTTTCACTTTAACAATTCGTTACCGATCCTTCTTCCGTTACGAAATTCGCTACTACGGACTTCCAATTTTCGAAGCCCCGGTTCTTTCGGTTCGTTTTTTCAAAAAATTCTCTATACACGTCCTAAGACCATCGTAATAATTCGAGCAACCTTACGACCGCTAAAATCGTTTCAAAATTCGTCCAGTTGCCCCATTTCTGTTCCTCGATACCGAACACCAAATTACAGGTCTTCAATCGCGAATAGAGGGGCAATCTTAACCAAGGATCCCTCAGAGTTTTAATAAAATTGATACGTCCAGAGGAATCTAAGCGAAGAAAAAAAAAAATTGGCCGAATCACGATGTTCGTGCAAACCACGAGAACTTAAGTGGGTTACCATGCGCGTTATCGATAGTCGACCTCGGCGCTCGATCGACTTTCAAGGGGATTCTCTCTGCTCGTGCAACGATACTGGTTCGACCGGATCGTAAGAAGGTTGAATGAAGAGGACCTCGAGGAGGAGTAGGTTTGAAAAACATGGAATACATCGGTGGAAAAGAGAAAGAGATTAGAGGCTCCCTTTATGCCGACCGTGTCCCGCGAACAATGTCCATTCAGTCGAAACGACCGAACCTGGTCTCTCCGAATATGTTCGCGATAAAAGCAAAAACAAAAATAAAGGAAAAGGAAAAAGAAAAATAAAAAGAAAAAGAAGCAAAAGCATCGATCCCCCTTGATACTTGACGCTCTTCCTTGCGCAAGCTTACGTAATAGGCTGTTCCGTCGATGAACGTGTTTTATAGGGAATAATAATTTAGAATCCTACAATTTCATAACAGCTTCAACATTATTTATACTCAAACTCGAGGAATTTTTATCGCGATGAATATTATTCCATCTAACTACAGCTCTTCTCGATAACGTACCCATAAAATAATTCGATAGGGGTTTTAATTAGCGACGCGAATAAACGACGATCGTTTATCTCGAACACCTCGACACGGATAACGAAAGTTGGAAGTTTGTTGGCGAGGAAAGGGGTTGAAAAAATGGCAAGAGCCAGCGATTGGGACTTAACGAGTCGGAGAAAGAGAGATATCTAGAGAACAGTTGACGAATCGTTCCGATCGGTCCTTATAAGAAACGTTTAATCTCGTCTGCTACGAGAGGAGAAACGAACCCTCTCTAGAATTTTCAAGATTTATCGTTTCATCTCGCAGCTACCGGTTTCGATGTCGTTTCGGTTCTGCCGTCTACTACCGAATATCGGTATAATTTTATTCCTCGCAAATTACTTTCTCCTCTTTTTCCATGAAACACGACGGAAAAAAGTTTTATTCAGACCAAAGCTTGCGACGAGCATTAGCTCGTAAAGAGCACCTAAATCGAATTAAAATTATTCTCTGTATAAAATTTTAAACACTCCAAGCTTCCAGTAATGAAAAATCCTCTTTCGTTTAGCGTTCTACTTATTTCCACCGGATATCACGGAAGAACGGCAACGTTCTAAAGACTCATCTTCGTGGCAGCGACAGGCGGATCAAAGCCGCTATTAATTTGTCTAAGCGGATGATAAATGCACCGAGGGATTTTTTCAGAGCGTAGCCCCTCTCGACGGGCCACCGTCTGACAACGGTGATCCTTTTATTTTCTACTCTCTCTCCCCCTTTCGCCCCCTTTCGCCCCCTTTCTCCTCGCCGCGTTTCTTTTTTTCGGCAAGGGAAAAAGGATTAATGGGCTTATAGCATGACACTGTCGCGCGATAAGATCGCAGACCCCGTTTTACCTGTCGGCTGCCGGAGGCTCCAGCGATCATATCTCGCGGAATCCAAATCGCATCGTGTATCTCTTGAGTCCGCTGGTAAGACAGGCCTTTTATCGATTTTTGATCGCGATGTGCCTCGACTTTGTGTCTCGGACTACGCGTCTGCCACTCGAGACGAGAGACTTAAGATTCGTGTTGCTCGAGACACGGGAATTCGTTCCAATTGACGGTTTCTCGCGTGTTTCTTAATGAAAGGATTTTTTCAATGTTCAACACGGTGAGATAAAACAAGTTTCCATCCAATCGAGAAAATTTCGTGCGTTTGGTAAAGAAATCGAAGAAGCTCTGACTTTGGAATTTGGGATTCGAAATTCTGAAACTAACTTTTTTCAGATACAAATAAGAAAAAAAGAAACCTTATCCAATCTTAACGAAAGGTTAAAAATAATTACAATCCGAACGGTTATGGAAACAAGAGACTGATAAGTGAATTTACACGGAGCTCGCTAGGTTTCCTACAAGGGGCGCAGCAGGAGTTCCAAGTTGGAGCGTAATCGCGATATCGCGACAGACGATGCACCAACGAGTCGCGCTTAAGACTCGACGAACACGCCTCACGGTCCCCTGAAACGTTTCGAATAATTTCTCTCGACGAGAAAGAAAGGGGAATCCATGTAAGAAGCCTTGAAAATCGACTATCCGAGTTACGGTGAGACAGTCGCGTCTCTCGGGAGGAAAATCGCGATTTCACGGTTCGACTCGAGAAGATCCGTAGGTAAAAGGTACTCGAAAAAGAGAAATCGGAACGCGTATACGTAAGTACGTATCGAAAAGAAAGAATGGTCGTCGACTGACGTTTCCCCCGTTCGTCAAACTCTACCCTCGAGGGGAGGCAACAACCGTGGATTCGGTTTGAGCTCGCGAACTGGAAAATACGACTGAAGGCAACGGCTGCTTCGTCGCGGATGCATAAATTCGATAAGACCGACCGGTAGTGACGTAACTCGCTTCCTTTCACGTCCGAGCAAGAACCATTTTTCTTTTTGCTCCCCTTTATCAACGTAAGAACGGAGATGATGTTTTCTCTTTCTAACGAATTTTTTATTCCACTATTTTATTCGATAATTTTTCTCCGCGCCAAATTTCCTGCTTCTCAATTTTTCTATACTCCAAATTTTCCCTTCCTCCCCCGACTATTCCTTTCACGCCTTCTCAATGCTCTTGCTTTCCTTTTGTCCGCGGACCACCCGTGCTGCAGGAGAAAGAAAATTTCACGCCTCTAGCCGTCGACAGCGGATAAGAAACGAAACGTTGCTCGTTACCGTCTCCGTTGACCATCGCTCAAGACGGAAGAGGGTGGTCTCCACGAGACAGTCGTACCGTTGCGAAGAAGATGAAACAAATTCCAAAGTTACGCCAGAAGTTAAACGAGAAGAAAGAAAAGAACGAAAGAAACTTCAGTTTCATTGGTACCCAATGCCAAACTTCGAAGTAACACCTGCGACTACCAGAAAACGATACCATAAGAACCGAAACAATTAATTTGGCAGACCAAAATCGATCGATCAAAGCGACTTAAAGGCCGATTTCCATCGAGTATCTGGGTTGGCCCAGTTCGAACGGTACATAACGTTCCTGGCGAACCAATTATAGTGTCCGATTAATGGTGGTCCGTCGCATCTTTCGCTAAATCGCAAAAAGCCGACGCGGTAAGGAGAAACTGGTTTCATTTCGAGTCAGTTGGATGAATTAAAAACTCACCGGTCGCTTGGAGGGTTCCGGTCCCTGTCTGATGATCTCCAAGGGTGCCGGTATCGAGGGCCTGCCCAGGTACCAATCTTCCCGTGGATTGTAGTTGTCCAGAAGCTTCAGCAGGCGTGGCACGTTCACGTAATTATCATCGTCGAAGTGGCAGAACCACCTGAAACAACCAGGCATCGGTCAATTTAAAGATTCCGCTTCTGCGATTTTTCCGTATCGATAGAAACGCGTACATAGAAGATTTGCAAAAGACGGTAAACTTTACGCAGACGATTATTATAGTTATTCGCGAGGACTGCAATTATGCTTTTAATGGAACGGGTCGGTAGCTACGGTTCGGTAGCGGTGGATTTTCGTCGAGGAAGATCCGTTACCGTGGAGGATTATGGGAGAACTTTTTAATGGGACAAGTTCGCGGGTAGGGTTTGGCGCATGGAATTCCCTCCGCGTCGAATCGTCCACGCGTGGAATTGGCCTACCTCTGTATCTCTTACGTATGGAATTGCAAATCCGCTCAATTTACTATGCATGAAGTTGCGCGTTCCCCGAAACTTCTGTCGGTTGAATTTTCTCGCAGAGAAGCGCGATTTCGTTTCTCTGCTAATCATGCATGAACATATGGAATTGTCAGTGTCAAATTCACTGGCTAGAAACGAAATCCCCGTGTATCGAGTTCCCCGCGTTCAACGATTAAAGTTTAAACCTTATCGTCGTTCGATAATTGTTCGCTCTTGTTGCATCGTTCCGTTCAGTGCTCGATACGTTCAGCCGAGAGAGAAACGAAGAAAGAAACAGAGACGGAAAAAGAGGAAGAAAGAGCAGAGGAAAAATCGAGAACCATCTTATCGTTTGCAAAGTGGCTGACATCGAAACGCAATCGCGAACAGGCGTTTCCCAGAAGGCGATCCAAGGGAGCACGGTGACAGGGAGCATAAACGGCTGTACCGAGCGTACGATAGGCGAAATAAAATCTCTCTAACGAACAGTTCCACCGTGCCATTAGCGCTACCGGGTGGCCATGGCCGCTCGATACGTACCTGCCGCGAGCTCTGGCATCGTTAATACACCTGAATTCCAACTTAATGGCGTAGCTCGGCTACGTGGCTGTATCGACTGAAACGAAGCTGCGCCTCGGTTCGTATGCGCGAGCACGATCGTATCTTCCGCGTGAACCGGAACGATACGCTGCTCCGTCTGACGATACGACGCGAGTTCTTGGTCCAACGATCTTGTATTTACGGGGTATATTGGTTTCGGTTTCGAAAGTGGAAGCTTGTGCAAGGGATGATTTGTGAGAAGGATGTATATGTTTTTTTCATCTTTTTTGAGTATAAAATTCTTTGCAACGAATTCTTCAGGCTTCGAGTATATTACTTTACATATCGAGTAGCCTTTGCTTAAAATCAAACCTCTCGACACCCAAATTGCCTGTGTTTGTATCAAATTTCCACCGCGTTAAGCCTCTCAACTACACCACCCTACCCACGCACGGTAAATTCCTTCACGTATCATTTGCCTCCTCCGCGAATCGTTCTATCCACTCACGGACTATGAATAAAGCCCAACTCCCTAGAATTACGAGGAAACACCGTATATACCAGCGCGAAACATCGGACTCGGAAGCTCTTCCATGGAAATTCGAAGGCGCCTTCAATTTGCATACGTATTAAGCACAGACCCCGACGAACCAGGACACATGAATCATTTATATCATAGTCTTGTCGATGAAACTAATTTGAAATTTATCAGGGAACCGACTTCCGACGTAGTCTCGCGATTAGAAGGGAAAAAGGTAAAAAATGTTGAAAAATAATCTCAGACCGTTGAGAGGATATTTATAAAGCGTTACGCGTGTATCGAATAAAACGGTATAAAACGTTATAAAATGGTACACAGCTGGTCGAAAAAGCGAAGCCGCAGCGTGTAACGTCGGAGCACACCTTGTACCCTTAAATCTGCATATATATTAGACCGTGGCGTGGAACGAGGGAGAAAATAAAGGTGCCAAGTTCGTTCGTTTTTATTCGGGTTCGGATTGAACCGCTCGACTCGTTTGCTCGCGGCTTTAATGGCCGAATCTAATTGGTTGCCGATTCCTCTAGGAAACTGTGTTAAGGTACGATTGCCTCTTTCTAAATTTTAATATTTCTTTTCGTTTCTTTCGAATATATTTGTCCACTGGAATCTACCTTTCCACCAATCCTTCCTAGATTAATTATGATTCTGTTGTATAATTAAACGAACAAACTAGTGGCAGATCGATAGTGAAGGACGGATCAATTTTCGTTCCACTCTGTGTAAAAAGAAAGGCAGAAAGAAACTACTCGTACGATATATGACGGTCGAGATAGGATTTCTAATTAAAGCTCGTTGGAGAAACGTAAACCGGCAGGTTCGGGATCGTGCTGCGAGTTTCGACACTTCGGACCCTTTGATCCGCGCGCGAGGAAACTCGTAAAAATCTGAAACGCCAGGTTTAATTAAATACCGCGTCTCGAGCGGAACGAGCCACCCTCTGTGCGAGTAGCCCGTTCGAGAAACGATTAAACGACTTTCTCCAACCGATCGGAAACCATTAGCTCGAGCAATTTGGTGATACGTCGGTATTCGATGATGAATCGATCTCTAAATACGGATCTATGCAGCGATCCACGGTTTCCATCGCGACCGCTGTTTCATGATAGATACTAATGATCTATCTTACCGAATTCGATCGGTCCGGTTCTAACCTTCGAGTTGAAGCGTGGTGGAACGTCTAGTGTGTAAAAAATTTAAGACACGGAGAATTTAATACAAGCGCTGAAAAGCCACATCCAACCTTCAACCAACCTTCCCTTGGACCCTTCGAAAACAACCTCTTCGTTTACAGCCAACGAAAAAATCGACCAAAGTCTCCCCTTAAGTGGAGAGAACGGAAAAGAAAAAGCATGGTCCAAAAAGTAATGGTGAAAATCGTATTCACAGGATGACTCGTTTCCGGAAGAGGGTCGACTGGCAGTCTCGAAACGAGCCCTTGAAACGTGGTCTTCCCACTTGCAATCCACGCACGCTTCAGCGTGTGTACGCGAGCAACGAGCCGGCAAATTGACATCGAGGCCGGTCAGACGCTTAATGAGTCGTGGGTGTGCCTGGCCCGTTAATTGACGCGTAAAACGGCCACGTGAGCGTGCCTCTGAGAACCGGACGCGCAAACTTGACCGAATTACTCTTTTTCGCCAGCTCGCCGCGATCGAGAACCCACCGATGGCTTCGCGTTTCTCTATCGAACCGTGGAATCCGATCGTGCGTGAACAAACGACACCAGTGGACGATGACAAAAATTATTGCGGGCAGCCGTACAATTCTTATCGAGCAGGTGCGTTTGTCGCGACTGTGGTCTTTCCAGATTCTTGAGAATATCGGGAAGGTGTTACATTTTGAAAAATATAATTTATTTCGAGATAGTTTGAGTCGGTTGGTTCCAGTTTGGTTTGGATTAGGTTCAAAAGTGACCGGTTCAGTGTTACTCGGGGAATCTAAGTGGAAAGTTTGCTAAACTTCACCGGAACAAGATTGATTCTATCTAATTGGATGGAACGCTTTACCGATCTCATTATTCCAAGGTAAACAGAAACTAAAAATAAAAATAAAAATATTACACGACCGTAAAAGCGTCGTCGAGTGCCGTGAACGTTGTTTCGGCGATTTCGAAAGAAGGCGAGAACGAGTTTCACGGCAATCAATCGGTTAACACCGAACGCAGCGCAATTTTTTGTCACGAGGACAGATCGGTCCGACTTTCACGACGTTTACGACTGCAATTAGCCGGTTAATACACGAAAGTCCAGCCAGAAGAATCGACAACGGAACCGATGGAGACTTTTTCGCAGCATTAATGACACCGCTTTAACAGCTCGAGCTCTCGAGGTGCGAAAAGAAACGGACCAACACCTGCTCCGAACTACCGTTTGATTCTCGTTCAATTATCCGAGCTAAACTCGCACCGTGACAAGAAATCGGTGTACGCTTGCTCCGAATACTTGTTCTGCGATTAAAGGTAATTATTTTGCGATCGGACAACGTTCAACTTTTGCTGGTTTTGCGGAATATTCCAGTGGATCACCCACGTGCGTGGTTTTTTACGATTTGCGAACAGGTTTTGATACAAACGTAGAAGGTTCGGTTTACTAATTACCTATGCGCCGAATCGCCTACGCACTGAATTCCCAACGCATGAAATTGCCTACGTAGAGTATTCCCAATGCGAGCAATTGCCTATTCATTCGAATTTTCCACGTTCCAATTACCTACGCGTTCCAACTTCCGATGCGCTAAATTTTCATGTGTTTTTCGAATTCCCTTCTTTCACCATTATCCACCTATGAACCAGCTCACGACCGACAAAAAGGAAGTCGAAGACACGACCACGAAGTGTAAAGACCGTTCCATTCACCGAGCAACCCCCTAGCATGTGCATCGGTTCGCGATAACTTTTCCCCTGGAGAATATCCAGAAGGTGGATCCCGGATCGTGGGAACCCCCTGTTAACGACGCGTGTCAGTGGCCCTTTTAAAAGCCCGAAAGGCTCGGTCACGCGTGCATCGACGCGTGCACGGCTATGTTTCGTCGCCGCGTGCGTAACGTCCGAGTGTAAATAGGGGTGGAGAAAAGTACACCGGAGTGGTGTCTGCACCCTGACTACTTTTGTGGGAATTGTTCTCGACTGAATTCCCATCGAAACGGTGGGCGGTCGGTGCTCGACTTTTCTAGACTGTCACGGTGCAACAAAGTCGATAGAAATAATGGTTTCGAGGGTTAAACGTATCTCGGTGGGCATTTCTCGTGTTTCATACGCTTGGAGGTTTTACTGGTTACTTTACGAGGTTCCTATAATTTTTCTAAGTTCAGATTTCGATGACGGAAGAAGGATCCTTGAAATATTGGAAATTTTTATTTCACGAATTATTAATTTCACCGTTACGGTTAATTGCACCAACCAATCTATTCGTTCGTCGTCGCGATCGTTCCTCTTCCAGCTTCGTACATTCGCGCGTTCCAGCGAGCACGAGCTACGGCTCGTAACGCGATCGATCGGTTATCGGTGGATCCTGTGCAGCTATCGAAAAGGTCAGGGCTGACGTGTGCCGCGCATTGGAAACGGGCGTGGCGCTCACGACTCGTGGATTAAATCGTGATCCATGCTGGGGCCACGACCTCCTCGTGTAAAAGCAATCGCCTTCGTGCGTCCACCGTTCGGAATTATAAATGGATAGACACGGAGAAGGAAATTAAACCGCCGCGGACACCGCCTGGACGAGGTAACTATCTGCTGCAGGTATCTATAATTTCTCGAAAGCAATTGTTCGCAGGTTTCTGTATTGCGCAAGGAGACCTAGTTTCGTGGCTACTTTTTATCATAATCGTTGTGTGTTCGTGGTGCGATGGTAGTAGAAAGTTTATTGGTTCTGGTTAGTTAGTATGACTTTTGTTACAAAGTTATTTTGGAATTTTAACTATCAAAGCGTCTTAGTTGTATTTTATGCAGTACGTGTACAAGGTTTAAACTCCCGATTAAATCTTCGTGTACTCGAGCACTTGATTACTCGCGTACTCGCGTACTCGTGTACTCGCGTGTTCGAGTAATCCATATAAATTACGTACTAATTCGATACCGATTTAGTTTAACAGATAGTTCCAACGGTTCTTCGGTGTTACGTCCAAAAAATTTGGAAAATAGATATCAAGCGCTCCGAACCACCTTCGATTAAGCTACAAGTTTGGCAAAAATCTCATTATCCGGAGAAACCCATCGAACGGGTTAAAAACTCTTCGCGCCAAACCGACGCGAACGACCGAAAATTGCAACCGCGATTGCATCGTTGAAGTTGCATATTCTGGTCGAGCTTCGAAGGCATGGAGGCAACGACGAAAAGAGGAACGAAAGAAGAGACGAAGGAAGAAGAAGCGGAGAAGAAAAGAAAGATCGACGATAGGCAATTTTCTCTACGTGTAATTTCACCTGCTGCACGCATCCGGCGCGAATCCGATCGCTCGGCTCGATTTGTAAAGGTAACGAGCCGTCTCGAATAATCTCGTTCCATTATCGCCTGCTACCGAGCATCCCTTGTGCGAGAACTCTTTTAATTTCCAAGGTGATAGTAATAGCTTTGCAAAATACGAATCAGAATGTTTGAATTTAAGTTCTAATTCCAAGATCGACCTTCGAGATCTCGAGAAACTGGACAGGATCCGAAGGAATCCTCGAGAACAATTAGTGTCACTGTCGAGGAAGGAAAAGAGAAAGAGGAAAAGGGGACACGAAGACGGGCAACATCTTGCAGACGGCGGTCGATTAGTCATCCGATACAGGTACGACCAGGTGAGACCGGAAGTGCCGTTTTATCGGCAGAATCGTGACGAACCAGATCTCGGTTGTCGTCGATTTCCTCTTGCCAAGTCAGCCACAACTTCCTCTTCTCGTTCCGTCCAATTAAAAGCATTCGACAGTTTCGATCGATGGCTATATAATTTCGTATCGAATGTGTTTTTTATTCTTATTTATTTTCCGGTTAAATTAATGTTATATACGAATTGGACCGAAAACATTATTTACCGAAATATTAATCGATTATTAATCGCTGTATCACAATGATATTTCTATTATAATCGTAAAACTTCGATATGAACAAAATGTATAATAATCTATTCTCAAGAAGCTTTTTCGTCAGAAACACACCATAAAAACGACCGTTTTTACCGTATAAAATCTTTACCACCCCAAGTTCCGTTCCATCTCCGCATTAATAATACAAAAAGATGGCGCGCACACCCCCGTAAAATTCCGAAAATCGCCCCACGAGTCAGCCCTCGATTCCCGGGAGGAAGTGTGCACACCTTGGGCGTTGTTTGTCAAATAAAACGACCACGATAAAGACCGGGCAGAGTTTTCGAAGGGAGTCGCTACGAACCTGTGAAACTATTGTCCGATCTCTCGGCGTGTTAACGCGATACCAAGGGACGTAACTAACCCATTCGTACGGCACGATCGTGGCACGGACCGTACACGTGCAACCCCGGGGCCTTGCGGGGGAAATTATTGATTATTAAACTGGAGCCCAGCGCGGCAACTCTCCTGAAACGCCATAACCAAGGCCGATGCTCCTCTTCGATCGGTCGATACGATCCTGTCGAGTCGACGGAGAAAAATATCGATTTAAAACGTTCGCGAAAAGAATCTTCTTGTAGCTAGGATGGGGGTAGAAATCTTGACTAACCCTTTGGACAGGGTTACTTTTATTTAGGTCTTAGAGATTAACTATTTTTGTTAATTGTAGAACGCTACTGCTAAGTACTTCTGTAGGTTTAATAAGTTGAAAGAAAAATGTAAAGTACCGTAGACTCAGCGTATACCTTTCTAATTGAATCGAAAAGCAGAACACGCTAACGAAAATTGCTTTCTCGCTGATAATCCGACGCAACGCGAGCTAGATCGGGTTTAACCTAACCAACGTCCATTAGGCGAAAAGACTTTCTACCAAGTTCCTAGTTGTCTCCTTTCTCTGCCAAGTTCCTAACCATCTGCGTTGAACCAAAGTAGAACTAAGCGAACCACTTTCGATGCTTTAAATAATACAGTTTCAACAAGTTTCAGCTAATTTGAATCGATATTCTAGAGGAACCACGAAACGCTCCAATTAAGCAAAGAACTGGAGCCAGCTAGTTTCGAGACGCTTTGCTAGATCCTTGGACGAAGATTCGGGAAAACTTAGAGCCTCCACTTGAGAAGCAGACATCTTGCTTACATATAACACGGAAAACATTTTCCACGAGTCAAGTGGCTCGATACACGATCGACCATCCGCGTTAAACGCGTCGTCCAACTGTTCTTCCTTCCGTCTGTTGGATCTTTTGGCCATCGGCCAACTACGAAGCTTTCAGAAGGAGACTACTCGAAGAATAAGACAGATATAAACACAGAGAGAAACGTCTAAACTTTCGAAAGAAGCTGTCTTCGAAGAATGGCCAACGGAAGTTCCCTCCTTATTGTCCAGCTTCCTCTTCTTCTTCTTCTTCTTCTTTTTCTTCTTCTTTTCGAGAATTCCTTTAAAAAGCAACGACTCCTGAACCGATTCTTCGACAGAGATATAAATTCGAGGGAAAAGGATAAAAGGAATGACAAAAAGGGACAAGAGGGCGTACGAAACTATACATATAGTGTCTTTTGAATGAAAAGTGAGCAAGAGGAGGAACGGTCCTGGACGTCGAACTTCTAGACACCCGATACACGCAATAAGGCCAGACTTACGCGGCCACCGCAAGATTTTCTTTCTCCTCGACCTCGGAGATATTTTGTTACGCGGATACGATTGCGCCCCGATCGGGACTCGATTTTATTCCATCGTTTTATTCCAACGAATGCCTTTCGAACAAAGTGGCCACGCCTTCCCGTGACTCTGAACCCTCCATATTTTTTCCTTTCCTTGGGAAAAAAGTTTCGTTTTCACGTAACACAATTTTTGTTTCTTCTTTTAAACTGGTATCTTTTATCCTAGCTATTGGGCGAGAGGATAAATGTTTATAATTTAAGTTTCGCGTTTCTTTATTAAGGGTTTCTTTATTAACCCTTAATTAACACCCTCTGTTTAAAATAATTTCTATCTCGTAAAAAAAAACATACAGAAAAGAATGTATTTACGCGGGACCATTTCTACCAAAAAGTTTCTTCCTGTATCGAAAATTTCGCACCCCTGTTCAGAGTTCCGGGGGCAGGTGGTTGGCCAAGTTCTACGACTCATAACACGAATTCGTCGTAAGTCGGCGTCAAGGATGATATCAGGGTCTTAAAGAGAATAGTTGCAGGCGAGTTATCGCGGCAACTTATATAGTTGCCAAAGACAGCGGCAACTCCTCCGCCTCCGAAACTTTGGAACTTTGAAACGTCGAGATATATCGCGGTGTTTAAACGAGGGGCGTGGCGAGGGATGAACGATCGGTAAATGGAAAGCGAACCGATCCATCCATATTCGAGAGGTAAACTATGGAAAGCGTCAAATCGATTCGAATAAAATACTGTCGATCAATGTTGATTTTTCGCGTACGACGAGCCTTTCAAAATGTCGCACGATTTAAAAAATATAACAAATTCATTTAAAATTAATTTATAATTCGTTTAAAAAATCGAACCAATCGCGACTTAAGGCGCATTAATAGAAGAGGCTCGGAATCAAGATAAGAAGTCATCAAGGGAGAACGTAGTTATCGGAGGGTCGCGCGGAACACGTCGACACGTGAGCCAGACGAAACGTTCCGTGGAACTCTTTTGTTCCACTTTCGAGTGTATCAAGTTATATTGTGTACCGGCAAGCATCGTGCCGGATGTAGCAATGAGCGGCGCGGCGAGAGTCAACGAGCCATTTCCGGGGCCTCTCGCTGCAGAATATTACATTGATAACAGAAATTGCCTTCCAAGTGTGCTTGCGCCGGACAAGACGTTCTTCTCGAGGAGACGTCGCGTGATCGAGAAGAAACTGCGAGTTCCAATCTTTGCCTGCTCCGATTGTTTCATCCGTATATGCTCCAGAACTGGTACAACGTTTGTACAATATATTCCACGAGAACAATCATTATTCTGTGATTTTTGTATCCTGGTACCACATACATCAGCTCCTAATCTTAAATTATGAATCTATGAACCGGACTCTCAATTCTAGTTACTACAACTACATATATTCCTGTGCTCTATTTCTAATCCTGATCCTCTCCGTCTCCCCTTCTAGATCCTCCACCTCCTCAATTATTCATCTTATCCTTTTCTTTCTTTTCTTTACCCCGCATCTGCTATCACCTAGTAACATTGAAGTCTAAGAAGTTCGTAATCCCAATCCTCAAGATTCTTCAGAATCCTCCATACCACTCCGTACCCTAATCACTCTGCCACTCGACAGTCGACTCACGAGGGCCGAGATAAGCGGCTCGAGTAGGTATACGGTTCCGAGAAACGAAATCTGCCGATTCAATCTCGCGAATTCATCGAGCATCGTGTCGCCGTGCTCGTCCGGCCGCGGCCCGCCGATACTGAATGGAATCATTCATGCGAGGTCACGTATACGCTGCTTCTCTCGATCTCTCTTTCTCTCTCTGTATTTCGAGATACGAGAACGAGGTAAAAAGGGCTCGAGTATCCGGCGGACAGCAGCAATCGGACCACACCGCTTCGCCTTATCGAAGATTCGAGGAACTTTTTTATCAATGGTTCGCTGCCAAGACGGAACAGATCCATCTCTGTCAAACTTTTCTCGATTACAAAGGGTTAAAATTCAAACTGGAGAATCAGAATCCAAAAGTATCGAGATATTTTCGATATACGCAGCTAATCGAAGCTGATCAAAGCCGAAGACTGCTTCGAACATTTATTACGGTAATGTAAATCGTGCAAATCCTCCGAATCTTTTAAACACTTTAAACTCTGTTCGATAATAGTTTAATAAAAGTTCAGCACGTTTCTAGACCGATAAAAATACAGATACTTAACGATTTCACGGTTGAAATGTTACGAGCGATTCGCCAACGAGCACAGAAAGTTGGCTCGCGTCGTTTCGATCTGCCCCAACAGCTGGCCGAACGACTTCGCGGCTATTAACCGCGAGCCGACCGTAAACCGGCATCTATTCGACGCTGATAGCGGCGCGATTTGTTTATGGAGCGAGGCGGTTTCGCAAACGCAACGCGCGTTGCGACACGGACCGAGAAAGCAATACTTGCAGAAGCGAGTGTGGAAGAAACGCGGTTTACGAGCTGTGGAAGCTTGATGGGTTGTAATGTCGGATTCTGAAGAAAATTAGAGGAAAGGATGACTCGCCTGAGTTGTTCGCGTCTACGATTATTGGTAAATAGATGGAATTCTTGGGTGGTTGAGTAAGCTGTTTCTAATAATAAATCGAACCGTTTCTTGTTCTTTTGTTCTTTTGTTCTTTTTTTCTTTTTCTCGAGTCAAGTTGGTTCGAGTCGCAAAAATTAAGAAACTCAAGCTTCGTAAAAAATTCTCAACCATCGCTTCTTACGTTTAACCGTTCCGGTAACCAACGTTGAATCGGTATATCGAGGTACGACGAGTCTCTTGAACCAGAAGCTCGCAAACCTTGATAACTGCACAACTCAACGTTGCGACGAGCGTCAAGATTAACATAATCGATCAGAGCAGCATTCTAATCCACTTTTTCTTCCCCACACTTTTCCAACGAAACACGAACAGCAGCGTTCGGTGTCCTTTCCACGTCCAACGTTCGAGCTATTTGGTTGGGGCGGTTTTCGCAGAAAATAAATCAAAGGGTCGAGCAGGGAGCTCGCGTGATCTTTGTGAACGTGAAAAAAGGAGCAACCAGAGTGGACGAAAAAGAAGCGGGAGAAAAGAAATAAAAGAAACGGGGAACGACGCAACCGGGGGTAAGAAGAAGAGGAAGAAGAAGAAGAAAAAGAGGAGACGACGGGGCAAGGGAGGACGCATTGAAACGCGTCATTCGATCGCGAAGCCGGTATCAGGTGCAAACCAGTTTCGGTGCATATAAGAGGAGTGCACGGACCGGCGTGCACCGGCCGCGGATCTGCAAATGGCGACACGCACTCGCGCCGTTTCTGAACAAGTGTAAACCAGCCCGCTCGCGGATCGGTTCGGGTGACGTTAAGCTTCGTGCACAATCACATAATTTCTCTAATTCTCCTAATATTCCTAATTTTTCCTTGGGTTTGGATTTGTTCCAGTTTAAGTCTCGAAATTGAAAAATTCGTAAGAAGAACGGAGAATAAAAAACGAAACGATATGTAGGGCACGTTTGTGCGACGACACTGTGAACCGGTATTAATTTTGACACGGTTACGCAACGATCGATTCTATTACACCAGAGCGAGACTCAGGGCCCAACGGACCAGCGTCATCTAAATCAATTGGTCGCGATCACGCCGGGTCAAATCGATTAAACGATCGATCGTCGAGCTGCCGTATAAAACAATGCAAGCGCTACGCAACCTATGTATATCCAGCTGAACGCTGAAAATATTCCCCGATTTAACCAGAAATTTCCAACATCGGAACCGGTCGAACTACCTCCGTTCAATCACGAAATCATTAATGCTCACAAATTCTTCAGGTATTAAAACCCAAATTCTAATTAAATTCTAATTAAATCCTATTCCCCGCTATCTCCGCTATTTCAAGAACCCCACCTCTAAAATTCCAAATTCCAATTCAAAGAAAAAAAAAGAAAATTAAAAAGAAAACACGGTAACGAAGGAACACGATGTTACCCTGTCCACGAAACGTCTTGCGGGAACACCAGAGGCGCATTCTTATCGTGCATTAGCATTTCTGCGACGCGTATCGAGTCGAGAGGCTGGTCGCGTGCAGCCAGGAACAAAAGGCGACACTGGCGAACGGCCAGCGTGATTCTACGTGAACGATTCCCCCCATGTTCGTGTGCTTTATTCCCCCTTGTTTGGGTCGAGAAATAATATTCTCCTCGGGAACAGATTCCGGGAACGTCGTTGGATCACCGAATTCGTATCACGTAGACGACGAAGGAGGCGTCGTCGTCCACCGATACATCTGCCACCAGAAGACACGTACGTTCGAGGCGCGGAGTTATGCCGATCGTTTCATATTTTCCGGTTCATCGCGAGAACTTTTCGATAGGAACGGGAAGAAATTTTTAGGGGAACTCTTTCCCTAAAAAATCTTTGATTAAATAGAAAAACAGAGAGAGAAAATCGATCGTGGATACTTATGAAATTGTTGCAAGACCATTTTAATCGAAATCATTCCTCCTGCTTCGATACATTCTTAAACTCACTATCGGTCACAAGAGCAACAGCTCGTCCTTCAAACCTAAAATCATATCCACCCTTAAACATCCTGTTACACCGATCCAAATTCACACAATAGGAAAAAAAAGTAATTGTTCCACCTTATAAATTTGTCCAACCGCTCCAACCTTTCATCAACCCCGTGTACACCCCATTATCGTTCGAAACTTTCCTCGTGCACGCGTTGACGGGGTTGTATTGTACAACCTCTCCGAGCGATGATCGATATTTAATAGCAACACGATCGTTAGCGAAGCGACGCTGGTCGAGCAGCATCGAGGAGAGGACGCGAAGGAACGACGGCCCCGATGCGGTGCAAGGAAGAAAAGGGGAGGTTCGGTCCGCGTCCCTAAATGCTTATTATGCGGCATTACCGGCAGCACCCTGACTATATGTATAATACTAAGTCACGCGAGCGTTCACCGTTGCAAGAAACCTCGTGTCCAGGAGCGGAGCAAGTTTTTTGCGGTTTCTGACCGTAATTGCGACCACGCAGGATATCCTCCGAAGGCTAGGACTCGCCGAGGAACCATCGACTATGCTCGATAGCTTGTAAGGAAAGAAACAGTTGTATCGTGCCGAATGATCCGCGTGGATTACGCCTTTCAGCGTTAAACGAAATTTAATTTATCGGGTGTTTTTTTTTTTTTTCTGCGATATCCAAGTGGAAGTCGAGTCAAATGTTTTAAAAAATATTACAGGAATAAGTTTTGAATGCTCCATAAAATTGAACCTTTTCAATTTTAAATGCTGCAGAAAACTTAACTATTGGAATTTCAAATACTGCGACAAGTTGTGAATTTGTGTATTCGAAAGATAATTGAGCAAACCTTTTTCCTAGATTTGTTGGCCAAATATTGAAACATCGATAGGAGAAACCTTCGTTATAAAGAGATTTTCTTTTCAAAGAACTATTCTATGTACACGGTCCCCACGTTCGATGGATAGACTAAAAACCAATGGAGCACGCGGGAGATTACGAGGATCGGCAGAGAACGTCGAGGCCGTCCGCGTTATTTGAACGAGGTGATACAGGTATCGCTGTACAAACCACGGTTAGTCCCGGCTGAAACGCGATAAGACAACCTGAAATGCCGCACGCTCCTCGTCAACCGACTCGCTGATCCTTTCACCGACCACGAGCGGAATACCGAGATACGCTTCCACCTATAAATCATCGGTATCGTCGTTACCGATCTAAAATTCTATGGAGAGCAACAACAATGGACAAACGGCAGCCGGACCCAGGCCGGTTGCGATACCTTTCGCGCGAATACGCTTGCTCGAAATTTGTCCAACTTGGTTGATAAAAAAAGAGAGGGAGAGAGAAAAGTCTTAAGCCTTGTGTTCACGTGGAACGAGATATTGTAACAAAGAACTTCTTAACTCGGTAATCTAAATTATTTTCCATTCCACTATGCTAAAACTTGCAAGATCGAAATACTTGAAGTTAAAAAAGAAAACAGAATTTTTTATCTAAAATCTTTTTCACACGGAAGGTTTGCAAGTATCGATTGGCAACCGATTGCAGAAACTTGGTAATTACCAGCTATCAACCGACAGTGACTCAACCGATTCCAAAGCAGACCTGACGAGATAAAAGCAGAGCAATCCTCGAGGAAAGTGGTCGATGAAACGGGGTCGAGCACGATGTGGATCCGGGGTGGATCGATGCGAATGGATAAATCTATTTGGGACACGAGCATGATTGAGTCGATTTCGTTTGCTGGTCGCGTATCCGTTGGTCGCGCGCAGCCTCGTCGAATTCCGATCACGCTGCCGTGATCGCCACGCGTAAAAAAGCCTTTATGCGCGCGCCCAACCGCGGACAAGCTTCGCAAGAAGCGTACTACGCGACGTATCACGAATTACAATTTCCTGAATCCTTGGGCGTCGATGAAAGTTGACGATAAATGAATTTTACTGACTCGTAGATTTTATCGAGGAGTCGACGATTTTTTTTAAAGGTCCACCAGAGTCCCACGATATTTATAAAAATTATGGAAAGATAAATATGGAAATTGGGTATGAAAATTGTACTGAAAATTTTAAAAATCTCGGTAAAACTTATGGAACGTTTTGAAATTCCACGATTCTCTTTAAAACTGAACGAAACCTAAATTACAGTAACAGCGGCTTGAAATTCGTTCTTCAACGAGCCGCGAGAACGTGGAAACGGCTTCGTTAACATATTCATTTCGTCCACGGTGGAAGGAATCGTCACCGAGCGTCCGTTCCACGGCGTAAATCGCGCGAAATATCGACCGGACGAATCGTTGAGCGGCAAGGCTCGTAAATAGCCGTGCGCTCTTGCGAGTGCCCTCGAAACGCTTAGCGCAGCTGCGCACGCCACAGGAATTCCATAAATTCGCGTCGCTGCCGTACTTTTATCGATAGCACGGATCTAAGTGGCAGCGCGTAAAACGCTCGCATAATTGGAGGAACGCGAGGTGCAAAATCACCGGCGATAATTTAACCCAATGATAAGTCGCCGGCCTTTCAGCGACCAGCGCGCAGAGAATCTTGGCTGCTCGTGAAAAATATTAAGATATCGTCTCGGTGGCTGTTAATTACCCTATCGAACAGGTTTAATCGGGAAGCTGGCGTTGGATGTTCCTCCTTGGACCGGAAGTCTAACGATAAGTTGCACAGGGAGTAGAATTAAACCGTTTGTTATGGTACCACTGGTTGCGAAACTAAACGTTGCTAGTTTTTTACTCGCACAGAACGTTTGTAAAAATTGCTCTGGAATTTCTTGAAGATTTCATACATTATGCAGAGATCGAACCAAGAGTTCGAAGAAATATCTCCGAGATACCCCTCGAAAAGCAAGAACGCACCAATAGAACGAACCATCAATGGATCCACAAATCATCTCCGTACCGCCACGACAAATACCCACCATAATCCAATAAAAAACCAGCGTCCCAATAACCTGCCAAAAAGCGTACCAAACTTTCGTCGCTTCGATAAATCAACCGCAGTCTCCCCCAAGTAACGACTCGTCCGTACAACGGGCAGAGGGTTGAATAACACGCATGGAAATAAAAACGAGGATTAAAATACACGTCGAGAGGCGAAGAAAAAGAAGATTCGAGGGATAGGGGGGAAGATGGAAGAAGAGAAGAAGAGTAGAAGGGTTCCGGACAAGAGGAAGAGGATCCCGAGAAGGAACGGAATAAGGAGGAACGAGCCCGCATGTGACATTCGAGACACTCTCTGGATCTCTCTTCTTTTTCGAACGGCTTCGAAAGACCAGAGGAAAAGAGGAGAGAGAGAAAAAGGGAGATTGAACCGTCTCCATCTCGGACCAGCTGGTGCACATCTCCTCCCTCTCCTGTTTAATCCCTCTCCATCCTCTGCTGCTCGCGACGAGGACGCTCAGCTTTTGGTCCTCTTCGTCCTGCGGCCCTTACGTGCCGTATTGTGGACTTTTCTCAAAGAGGACAAAAGAATTTGCCTGGTAAGAAGAGCGTTGGGACATCCAGAGCACGTGTGCCGATGGCCAGTTAGGGAGAAATGGTAGTCAAAGGGACGCCGAAAGAGACCAATTAAACATCTACACTAGAGAGCACCGAAGAGGTTCGAGGAGGCTCTAGGAAGGAAAAGTTCGAGACTGGTTGCCGAAGAGGTTCATGGGTGTCTACGTGGATACTTGACGTCGGGAGGAAAGAGTGTTTTCAGCTCCTGTGGGAATGTTGGATCAAATATTTTTGTGAAGCTTTGTTTACTTTTTTTCTCCCCACTTTAGAATCTTGAAAAAGCTAAATATTTTTTAAGTAAAAGGGATAATACGTATTTGTGACGCAGCTATTCATTTAATTCTTGGTAAATTTAATTTCATCTAATTTCACGTTATCGCTATAGTTTACTAAAAAATCATCGTAATGGAGAATAAAAAAATCATCGCTTCGCTTCCCTGGATAGCAGTGATTTTATTTGGTAAAGAAACATGTAGAAAGGAGCGGATGTGGTAACGATCTTTCCGTAGTCAGATTAACAGCTGCAATTACAGCTTGTTCTTTACCCTCTTTATCCTTCTCTCTCTCTCTCTAATCTCGTAGTTGCTCTTTGATCTTCCTACTTATCACGGTTACATCGTTGGTGCGCTGGTTTACGCGTTTCACGTAAACACTCTAAGTGGCCGGCGAGGGATTGTTATGGGAAAAAGCGGCTACCGAGCCACTCCCTTGCAGAAACCGGAAGTGTCGTCCGTGTCCTCCTCTATGCATCGACGAGCAAGCAATTAACTTGCCCCCTTTTTTCCAATCTTTTCAATTTTTAGAATAAATCGTATCTTACAATCGCGAACAGTTTCTAACGGAACGTAAAAATCAACATTAGAGATTTTAAAGAAAGCTTTCGTAAGACAAGAAAATAAATAGAAAGGAAGAGCATGGTTGGAATAACGAAAGAAAGGGCAGCCGAAACACGATAATTGGTTTGCGACGATGACGGCCCATTAGGCGTGTTTTTTCTAGCCGGGAATAATATTTTGACGCGACGATCGTGCCACCCTATCCAAACACGAATTTTCAATGGTCAAACGGCAGCAATAACATCTCATTTGCAAACAACCGAAACGCTTTTGGTCCAGCCGATTCGACTCGTCGCTTATTAGCTTCCTTTTGGAAAACCTGCTACCCTGTTCGGTGGATCTTAAAAGATGAAGGAAATAAATCCATAATTTTAAATAGTTCCAAAGAATCGAGAAAAGGATAAGCTCGATGATTTCTTTTCTTTATTAATCACATTAAATTTATGGATCTAGGATTCTAGAATGGCGCCTCTAATTAAGGAAAAGAAACCTGAACTATCTTGGAAACTTCAAAGATCCCAAGAATTCCATTCTCCCCTTTCAAAATTCCATAACCTCTAATATCTCACGGGACGCGTGCATTCACAGCTCACAGAAGCGCATAAGAGGCTTTCGGAAAAAGCAGAGAAAATAAATTCTATCCACAGAGTAACTCTCTCGCGTCGCATTAGCGAGAACTTCAAACGTTTCCCCAGGAACCGCTCGAAAAGCAAACAATTAACGCTGATACCAATCTCGTACTCTAAAACACCACAAACTCTTTCCCTACGATATAGAAGCTTTTAATTAACCACCCTTAATAGTAACTCTATCTCTGTACGTTATAATCCCACAGAAATATCGTGTACATTCTCAGCCACGACTCACCAGACAAACCAACAAAACTATTATATGTGATTAAAATCCTAAACATTCCTCGATAAACATTTTTTTCTTTTTTTTTTAATATCTGAGTTAAAAATTGTAAGCTTTTCCCTCGTATAACAGGTTCCACATATGTTGTAATTTTGAGACTCTTCCGAGTCTTCCGAGCATCGTCCGGTTCGATATCGAAGGTATTATCGATGCACCGTCAGGTGGAAGACCGGTATCGCGGTCTTTTCGATTCGAAAAAAGAGGAAGAGGAGTTTAGCCACGCGTGGACCGGCTAACTCGAACGTATCAGATAAACTTGTCCTGGCAGAGGACGGTTAAGCGCGCTCATACCACGCGCACTGGCCTCAGATTGCCCAAATGAACAACCTGTTGTCGGCTGGCTCGCCCTTTCGTGTTTCTGCATACTGGGTGCTCTTTACGAAATCTTCTCTCGCGATACTAGTCGACGAGAGTTTTCCGAGAAGTATAATCGACGAAAAAAATATAATTATACATAGAAAAGTTGTACGATGAGTTTTACTTCCGAAGGGTGATTGCGAGTTGAAATTAGTTTGTATAAAATAGTTTAGATCGCAAGTACTATCTTAATATTACCATAAATACTAGAATATCTTAAATTCCATGACGCTCGATCGCTTCTATGATTAATTAAAAAAAAAAAGGAAAAGAAGGAAAGAAGATAGAGGAATAGAAAATAGTACTCACTTCCGGCCGCTGTCGAGGAACCTGTCGAACTCGACGGACATTTTGCAACAAAGGGCCCGCCTGTTGTGCGAGGACGAGCACTTGGTGTTGATCATGTGACCGTCTGGAATCAAACATAGACACGATGGTTGAGCAAGGGTTGGTGGGCGGTGCAATTAATTAAAAGGTTAATAATCATCCTCCTGGGTCGACGCTACAGAGGCTCAATTAATTCGGCTCGATCCCTCCTGTCGCTTCTGCTATTTCACCAACCCGACGATGCTTTCGAAAGCACACCTCGATCATCGCGATATACGATACTTCGTTATATCTTGCCCAGAGATGCTCCCACGATACGCGAGTGGGATTCAATTATGCCCGCTAACAATACGCGACAATTAACCGTTCGAACCGTTCGAACCGCTCGCCGTAATTACACGGCCGTTTAATAATTGCTCAGGATCGGCCGTGCTTTCCTTTTTCCTTTTACACCATGGTTGGTCTGTGACGAAGGATGATTAATACTTGGTGGTAATACTGGCTATTCGACGATGGGGTGTCTTTGGGTCTTTGGATGTTTGGGTGTTTGGGTGTAATCAAGTTTGCGCAACAAAGAGAACTCGTGGATTGCAATTTTTTAAAAGGCGATCCAAAATTCTTTTCGGTAAGGCTATAATTTCGTAAGGCTCTTCCAAGAAAGAATTTAAAATAATTCTTAAAGTTTGACCAGAGGAGATCTGCTCCACGAGGAGAGGCCACCCTTCGTGATATTTTCTGAACGAACTCGACGAGCTATATTTGGAAAAAATTTTCTTTCGATAAGATTCCTGGAAATTCACCAAAGTCCAGGCCAAATTACTTTACGCGTTCCCCTGCGGCACGACTGACGCATCGGTTAACCGCGTGGGTGGACGAAGGCAGACCAACAACAGGGAGGATAATACCGGGCACGGAAGGACCAAGGAGGCAAGGAGGAGGGATGAGCACGCGAGCCCTCGGGCACCGTCCGACATTTGACCTCACCACGCGCTCTGCACCGGTTTGCACCTCCACCTCGACCCTTTCTACCTGCCTCGGATAATCCACTTTTATCCGTTTGCCCACCGGGATACGACCGTGCTGCCGATGTCGTTTTGGGACGATTATTCTAATATTCCAAACCAAAAAACAAAATATGTGATCAAATTCTTTTACGAATCAATACGAATCGAAAGAAAGATCTTGCGAGAAAGATCTCATTTTTTTGTTACTTTATGTTAAACGTTTTCAATGTTCGTTTTGCAATTTGTTTTTAATTAAAATGTAAAAATTTTTTAAGCGGATCAAGAGTTCCGAGCGTGACCGGGATGCCGACTCGAATCGGCGCGATCGACCGATCGATCGAACCCTCCCCTTAGAAACCGGTCGCAGTACCATCTGCAATTCGATCGGTACGCGGCTTTTTCTTCTTCGACAGAAGGAACGCGTGATTATCCAACGATTATCTAACGATTAGCTGGTTCGCGAACCTTGAAGACTCGAGCAGATCGATCGAGGAAGTTGTCACACTTTAAAATTCTTTTTCATCCGAGGATTTGTTTCGAAACTTTTGACCTCAAGTTTAACCATAATTATCACCTTCTCCAGCACAATTCTTTCACAAATCGATTCGAAGAAAAACCTTGAATCGATGTAAAAGAGAGAAAACGGATTAAAAAATCGGAATAAAAAAATTTCAAATAAACTCTCTCCCACAGATCGACGAATGCAGCAGGTGGTCGATCAACAACCAACGTCAACCCTTTTCCCTTAAATCAGTCCACGATCCAATGCCAGTCCAATTACGTCGGTTCGTACGATTAATCCCGCGACTCGTCAGATAATAACGATACACGCGTGTTGTTCACCATCACAGCCATTAAAACGTTCAATCCGCAGGGACAGTTGTGTAAGGCGAGCATGTTTCGGCGCGACCATTAACCGGGGACGAAGAGCTAACTTTTGAAATGATTGACGAGCACGAGTCCGCGAGTGAACGAGCTCCTACACGCTCGCTCGTTCCGCGCCGGCAATTATCGCGTAAACGAGGCCAACCATTAAGCCCCGACGTAATTATCCGTGCCTCGTATTACAACAGGAATAAACGTTTCTATTTGACTTTTTTTTCGTTTTGCATTTTCTTTTTTCCTTTTTCTTCTTTCTTCTTTTGCCGGTGGATTTATCAGAACAGTATCTTCGATCCGTTTAATATAATCGTGTTAGCGTAGTTGGTATTGGGTGAAAGGAAGCATCTAGAGGGATGATGTTGCTACGTTAGGAGGGATTTAACGAAGTCTGACTGGAGTTTACTCGCTTCTCGGGACCACGGTTATTGTGGTCGTAATGAATCAAGACATTTTCAGGTTTAATTACTTGTTTAATTAATGAACGGCGTGGATGGGAGTGGGTGACGAGAGACGGTGGATCCGTAGATGTTCTAATCTTTGATGCTGCAAAGGAACCGCGGAGATAGGGTTCGTGTAGGGAAAAGGATTAAAACTGGTGGAGATTGTGCCTCTGTAGCTTGGTAACGTTAATTTAAATACTATAATTATGACGAGTGTTAACTGTAAGAGAAATGGGACTACTAAAAATTTTCTAAACTTTAGAGCGTCGGTTTTCTCAGAAATTTGCGAATAGATCGGAAAAGAATTTTTCGAAAAAAATAAAAGTACTCACTGGTCTGATTTTGGAAGTAGGGATCGTCTCGATCGGTGAAGAACCACGTCTGAAATGAGAAAGAAAAAAAAGCATTAAACTCAGCTATTCCACGAGCGGATAAAAGCTACTTCTACGCCGGTCTCGAACCTAATGATCAACGTGTCGGTCACGTACGAAGGCGCCATTGTTTACCGCAACCAACACGCGCCGCGTACCGATCATAAATTTCGATTTCTTCCGTTCGTTCGAGCTCGGATCGCTCCATCTACGTCCACCGATAAATCACGATCGATAAATCGCTCGCGCAAGTTTCGCGTTCGTTTCGCGCTCGGAAAATGAAGCTGTACTTTTTCTTATTCTTTACCATTGAATAGCGAAGTGAAATAATCGTCTGGATACGAGCGCTCGAATCGAAAAATTAAGTTATATATTATGTAATTAGATATCTTTTAAAAAATACCTAAATCACACGTATCATAGGCAGAACGAGTTTAATTTTTCTTTAATTCATCGTAAGCGTTCTGGAAAAGTACACGAAACGGTAAAAGTATAAACGAACAAATCCACAGGGAGTACCTTGGAGTCAGGAACTCTCGTCGGATCGTCGGTCTCATCTGGCCAAGCACAAGGCGACGACGTTAAAGATCGGTGCAGTGCACGTGTTAAAACAGTCGCCTATTTTTAGTTGCGAGTTCCCTTCAGGAAGTGAAAGGCGACGAAACGGGAGGAAACGAGGAGAAACGAGGAGAAACGAGGGGNAGCTCGGATCGCTCCATCTACGTCCACCGATAAATCACGATCGATAAATCGCTCGCGCAAGTTTCGCGTTCGTTTCGCGCTCGGAAAATGAAGCTGTACTTTTTCTTATTCTTTACCATTGAATAGCGAAGTGAAATAATCGTCTGGATACGAGCGCTCGAATCGTCTGGATACGAAAGTTATATATTATGTAATTAGATATCTTTTAAAAAATACCTAAATCACACGTATCATAGGCAGAACGAGTTTAATTTTTCTTTAATTCATCGTCAGCGTTCTGGAAAAGTACACGAAACGGTAAAAGTATAAACGAACTAATCCACAGGGAGTACCTTGGAGTCAGGAACTCTCGTCGGATCGTCGGTCTCATCTGGCCAAGCACAAGGCGACGACGTTAAAGATCGGTGCAGTGCACGTGTTAAAACAGTCGCCTATTTTTAGTTGCGAGTTCCCTTCAGGAAGTGAAAGGCGACGAAACGGGAGGAAACGAGGAGAAACGAGGAGAAACGAGGGGGAAGGATGGCGCACCAGACGTCACGAGCATTGTTTCGAGGATTTTCACGTGGCGAGATGCGCCTTCGAAGCGGGAAAACAGGGGATCCCTGCCACTTGTGCGCGAGAAAGGAGAAGAAACGTGGGAGAAATGCTCCTCGGGGCGGAGTTAACGTTGTAAACGAGTAGAAAGTGGTAAACTTCTACTACGGTACTAAATACATGCTTTGAAAATTACTTTTAATTTCTTCCAACTTTCTTTAAGGATGATATTCAATTTTTATTCTCAGATTAATTGAATTATAAACTGCGGAGAGTATTCTTGAAGCAAGTATCCAAGGAATTGCGGTATCAAGATAAGAATTGTCGCGACGAAGAGGATGTCCGGCGTAACGGCAATTAAACAGTCCATGATAGAGGGAGAAAAAGAACGAAAGCGGAGGAAGAGAAAAAAAAAGAGGTGAGACGAATAAGCCCCCGAGTCAGCGTTCGCAGAAGGAACACGAATATCCGGCAAACAAGAGACATCGCGCGATAGAGAAAAAGAGGGACGAGAGACGAGATGACGTCAGTGGCACCGGCGTCGCGTTACATCGACGTAATTACGTTAATCCACGCACGTACGTCGCGGCTAAAACGGGCATCGTCGTTAAGCCGATCTTTTCACTGGGACCCTATGATCTCTCTTTGGAAAGAGAGAGAAAAGGAATCGCTTAAACGTTTTGGTACCAGTCGTTGTTAACTTCGACTAGAGCGATAGAAGCTGAAGAAATAATGCGCCCAAGCATGGAACGATCTAGCCATAGAAATTTGGAGTAAAAGTTTTCAGAGTTTTAAAAATATATGGTGCAAAGAAGAAAAAAAGCTGTCGAAAGCGAGTTCTCAAGTATACAAACTGGCTGGAAANATTCAAAATATATGGTGCAAAGAAGAAAAAAGCTGTCGAAAGCGAGTTCTCAAGTATACAAACTGGCTGGAAATTCTGTCGGTACTCTATATCGGATCCCTTTAAAAATCGTGTCAAGAATCCAATCGATTTCAAGGGCAGGTCGGCAACGATCATCGATCTCGAAAAAAAAGGAAGAGTAACTCGAGAGATACTCTGTACTTTGGTCGTGCAAAATTACCGCGACGCGGCCGTTGAACGTTTTCGGATAAATAAACGACGTAATTGAGCAATTATACGCGAACGGTTCGGGAGCGAAATGGCTCTTGTAAATTGAGGGGTTGCGATACGAAGCGAGTCACCGAAACTAATGACAAACGCTTCGACGGCTGATCGATCGGTATTCTCGATGGATCCTTTTCTCTTCGATGAAATCCTCCCGTTAACCACTGGCCAATCGAGCACGATGACTCTCAAATTGCACCGCGTGTATTCTGACCCGCTGCAAAGCGCAACACGAGCAATTTGTCGAAACCGAAAGTATCCCTATAATCTTCCTACTTCTGTGGTACCGACACCTCGTACCATGCCACCTTCGAAAACTACTTTTTAATTCTAAACGATCGGTCTCTCGAGATTCTTTTTTTTTAACAAACAAGAGATTAGTTCACGACCTGGCTATATTCCTTCCACCAACTGTACCGTGAAAACGGTCGAAACATTGACAACGTAAAAAGAAGTCGATTTACATTTTGAACGAACCCTGTATCAGCAGGTAAACAATTCGACGCCTCTGGCAATGGTCCGCTTTCCTATCTACCTCTATACCCCTACCAGCCATGGTAAATCATCCTTCGTAAATTGGATCGTGAATTCGTAATAGCGTGAAACGAAGGGAACACCTCGATACTTTCTAATATTCCTCCTCGACGCTAAACAATGGAAATCTACTCAACGTATAACAGAAAAAAAAAAAAGAAAATCAGGGGGAAGAAAAAATGGCGCTAAAAAAAATCCTTCCGAACGGTAGATTGTAAATATAACAATTAATCGGTCTAATGGGCCATCCTTGACGGGGGTACGATACGTATTGCTCCAAGACGTAATTCGATAATGCTCCCTTTACTCCGAATCCATTGGATAGAACAAACTACTGCGAGCTTTAAAAAGGATCGACGTAGCAGGCAAATGTTACGCCGCCTCGAAAAGATAAGTGCTCCAAAATGGCCGTTTAGGACCCGGCTAATTCCGCCGAATGCGCGATTCCCAAGAATCTCGATCGTTGACCAGGGCCCTCCGGACTACCGGTTCCAGGAAGTGTCGTCGCTAGCGCTACGAGCAGGAGGGAGGAGTACAATGCATGCAATTAGTCGCGGCGAGATAACATCGTGAAAGTTGCGAGTTCCTAAGACCTCCGCGCGCTTAGGAACGAAAAAAGATGGAGATAGCAAATAAAATGGATGGACGAACGGATCCGGAAAAAATGAACGGATAAAATTCGTTCGTTCCGAGGATATACAGTTTGTACGGACTGTGCAAAGGAATAAACTACTGTATACAGTACCGAGTGTAACACAGACGTTAACAAAGAACAAAGAACAAAGAACAAAGAACAAAGAAACGAAAAAAATGAAAAGAAACGGTAAAACGGAAATACAGAGAATCCCGTTCCCACGACGGAGACGCATCAAGCTTAAAATCGCGTGTGCATGCTTAACCGAATGGTAACAAATCGCACGCAAAGTCGCGTATATTCCTACCAGATGTCCAACCGCGTCTAACGAATTAATCTTTTTCCGAGGATGATAAAAACGAATAGTTGTACAATCTATAATAATGACTCTCGATTATAACGATCGAGCAAAAGATGAATTCTAAATTTAATTGCTCGCTTCTCCACGAGGGGACACTGATGGATTAATATGCCGGTAAAGAATCGAACTGTTCGATTGTATATTAATGAAGATATTGAAATGTTAGGTAGACGCGCGTAGGTGTAAAGAAAATATTGGTCACGTACCTGATCTTTGGCGAATTGAAACCACGTGCTTATGATCGCTGGAAGACGGGAGTGATGATAATGCTTGGTAGTCTTCACGCTGATAAATACGTCGTCGAGATTCGTGGTGAACGGTGCCATGGTCGCTGTCGCGATCGCAGGTGTCACCGATGATTCCTCGCTAATCATCATCCTCCTCGAAGCCGGTACTTCCACCAGCACGTTTCTACTGTTCACTTCGACCGTCATCTCGTCGATCCACTGAAATAACGTGACAACGAACACACGTATGAGAGATTGTTCGCAAACGATGCTATAACCACGAACGCGCGACTCTTTGTAAACATAACGCTCGGGAGAAAAGAATTCGATCGATATAACGAGCATTCTCGGAAAAGAAGCGAGCACGTGCACGCGAACCTTCGGAATGTTTACCCTTCGTTGCTCGCGTCGCGATCAAAACAAACTCGACCGAACTCGAAGTCGTTCTTATTAACATAACTAGCTATTGGATGGCGCTTCGGGAGCAACTATTATATCTTATGCATTTCGCGAGTGACAACACCGCTCTCTTTACGACAGATGTCGATTAGACGATACTTGTTAAAATCTCGAAAGAAATATATTTTTTCTTTTTTCAATGGAGAAAAAGGAAAAAAAATGTAAAGCTTACCTGACGAGGTGCAACGGCCTGATAAAGAAGAATCGTGGCATAAGCAGTGGCGAGAACAAGTGCCAACGCCTGAAGGCCTCGTCTAGTCGGTAGGCCACGGGGCATTTTAGCACTTCCGGTGCCGGCGTATCCCGTGCCAATCACCGACAAACGAGCCTGCGACCCACCGTCGCCAAACTTCACCGACCGTCCTTCTTCCTCCTGATTTTCACGATTTTCACGTTTCTCTCGGCTTCCAACGATCAACGGCAACCACCCCGCATCGTTCCCCTCTTTTTGTCGTGCGAAGAATACGCCAGTCATAACATACGACACTGATCACCTTCCGCGTCAGTCTCGTATTGCTCTTTTCAAGTATCGAAATAGAAGAACTATCGAAAAAAGTGATGCTTCGATAGTTAGATCGAACGTACTTGTTGCACGAATCGATCTTCTTTGTACATGACAATGAATCACGCGAATTGTTTCCGATTCACTTTAACGCCCGATTCACTTTATAAATCAATGGTAAAGGTGACGCGCGAAATTTCGCCGTACGGTATTCTGCACCAGATCACCGGTGACACTACCAATGTCATCGTCTAGTTTCGTGTCGATTCGATTAACGACCCGTCGAAATTGATTTCGAACCACAAAATTGATGCATCGATTTATAAAGTCGTAGATTTCGATCAAACGATGTTTCGTAGCTCGACTTTTTCGTTCAAATCTATCGGAGAAAAACAGATGTTCCTCCACGAATCGATCAATCTTGCGTTGATCGTTTCATTTGCGCCAGTGTCGTGAAATATATGATTGAAAATTCAGAGTATCGATTGCAATCTGTAGCGGAACAGAAACGAATGTTTAGTTGACAGTCAAGTGGTTGTCACACGCGAATCCTTTCGTGAAACAAAGATACACGAAGAACCATCAGACAAACACATGCACAGAAACATACTGTTATCCGGCGCGCGACAAGCCACCGACTGAACACATGGCCAGTCGTCGTGCCTACGCTGTAAACATCGCCATAGCAGCCACTTTGGTCGGCGTGGTGGGGGAAGAACGGCCTGTGAGTGGCACAATACCGCGAACGAGTCCAAAGAGGGGTCTCGCGTTTTAAATAGAGCACCGCCTCTTCCCTGTTTCTCGCTGAAATAAGTATCCTACTGAATTTTAGCATCGATTAGAGGCCAATGTGCAATAAATCTAGCAAAAGATACAAACAATTATTATACTATTTTTTTCTAAAGAATAACTGTTTAACTGTAAAAAAAAAAAGAAAAAAAAGAAACCAATGGATTGGGGACCTTTTTTTTTTAAGTGAATTCAAATTTTTTGTTTATTATACGTATATATATATATATATTTATACAGTTTTTTTTTATACGAATTGACTTCCGTTGACTGCTTTTTATCTAGGTAAAGTGGAATATTGTTACTAGATATTATGCTACATCGTTATAAAAAATATGCAATCTTATTATTATTGGTAATAGATTGGTTCCGAGACTATCGAAGGACAGAGTAAAGTTATTTTTAATGTTAGTATCGCAGGTCAGGTTTAAATTGCTTCGAAAGACTTCTTATATTTTTTGTATTACAATATTTAATTATTAAGATCATTAATATTTACATTTGTACATGACTGAATGCACTTCATTGTATAGGAAAAAAATCGTACGGACAATCGTAAGTACTTTATCATACGCGTACATCTGAGCTATAGTTATATTTCGTGTATCACGAGTCGATAGAAATCGTCCATTTCAACTTTAAACACATAATCATGATTCGTCTCAATAATTATCTGTTTTGCGTGATCAAATTAGAATTTGTTACAAGTTCCTCCTTACTTTATAAATCAACATCTCTAATTGTGATAGAAATTTACATTTCTATTTCGATGATTGTTAAAGTTCTTTCTTTTTTCTTGAAATAAATATACTCGACTTGATCGTCACAATAGCTGCCACTTTGCACTTTTTAAAACCCAATTATATGTGCGTTCATCGCACATCATTCACGTTGCCCTTCGACGTAAAAGAACTATACTATTGTACAGTTTAATCGCAGGACCAAGACGCAATCCCAATAGTGATACTAAATCCTCTTGAGTCAACATTAAAAATGCTTCTCCATCGATATTCTGCAAGGATAACATAGAAAATTAAATACAGTTGGAATTTTTTTTTTTCTTTTCTTACTTTTAATACATACGTGTTGCCTAAAGATATTTCCAATTTCTTTACAATTAGGGACGCTCTGTATAAATTTGATAACCTCCTCGTTCGACCACCTCCGAGGATTCGTGTTTTGCTTCGCTACTACCCTATTTAAAGCATTGCTATGTTTCGCCCATATGTGTGGCGCATCCGGTAGCGGATTGTATCCAGGATTGTACACAGACTGGTACAACTCGGTACGCAACTGTTTGTCAGGCATATTTGCAGCGTAGGGTATAGTATTTAACGACGTGTCACCAAACGAATTTGAAAGGGAATATAAAGGTTCCTCGGAAATTTGTCGTCTATCGGAGTATAAAAGCATATTTAAATCGATGATAGATAAAGAAATAAATTTATAAAGATCAAAAAAATATGCAGGAACGTACCTTTTCTTTCTTTTTCGTAGAAGTTCGTCGTCATCCGTTTGTCCGTCACTGTGATGATGTTTTGATTTACTAGACCTGTGAATCACGAATTGTTCATTTATATAACAATGTGAATAAGATATAAATATGATAAAAAAATATTTATGTAGTTTACTTTTCCGAATATTCAGATTTGTCATTTTTATCAGAAAAATCCCCATCTTCCTGTTTTATATCTTTCTCAGTCTTCATTAACCGTTCCTCCAGAAACAGTGGTTTCTCCACTTTCTCAGACTTCTCCATTTTTATTCTGTCAGTCTTTTCTAATTTTGGTCTGTCCTGTAGATCATCGTCGAAATCACAAGTCTCGTGCTTTAGATTAAGCCGGTCAGCCAACTGTCTGACTTTATGAAGATTCTGAGGTGAGTATGGACAACCAGACGCAGAATTGTGCGTTGCATATTTAGGACCCTTTACATGTCCAATTCCTTTGCAACCATACGTTCCACACTCTGGTCTGTCGTTTAAATTATCCGGGGCTATAAAAAAGTATCACAACTTTATTACCACGTTACCAACACCTTGATTGTAGAGAAATATACAAAAGAGTATTAGAAAAAATGTAAAAGAAAAAAAATATTTAAAAAAGATATAAAAAAATATGAAGATCTTACTTAATGGTGGTTCCAAAGGATGACCCGTTTTCATACACCAACCCATGGGATGTATATCCGGAGAATCGTCGTCGACCCAATAGGCATGATTTTCTGGCCACCCGTCAAAACGTATTTTTAGCCTGTGTTACGAAAATTTAAATAATCTTCGTTTGCCCCAATTAACATAGGTAGAAATAAATATTTATAATTTACGTACATATGATCTTTTACATCTTCCACTGTTGCTACCCTTATAAGTTGAGGCACACGTTTGTCAACCGCTTCTAATTTCATTCCACGTTTAAATCCGCAAGGCGGTCGTTGTTTGAAAGCTCTCGCTGGCGCGACCATAGAACGAGTTTCTCTAAGGTACGCATCCCACGTGAATGACTTGGGATCCTTGTAATCTGAAATAATAAATTCACCATTTTTTTTTTTTTTTTTTTTTTTTTTTTTTTTTTTTTTTTNAAAAGAAATTCTAAAACATATAAATCAGACGCGTATATTTTCACTAACTATTTGGTGGCGTAAGACTGTGACCATTGTGATGACACCATCCCACTGGATGAATATACGGAGAACTTGCATCCGCCCAATAATCGTATACCTCGTCCCAAGAATCGAAATGAACTAGTATACGGGAATCCATTAGGCCTGCTATACTCGCTACGCAAACCAACGAGGAATGCTTTCTATCCACCGCTTCCAATTTCATTCCTACACGGAAACCAGTTGGACAAACCGACTAAAATAAGGAGCATACAAATTAGTTTAATTTCAAGATGAATTGTACGACTAGATAGCTAGTTAGTTAGTTAGTTAGTTAATGCTTACATTTTTATTTGAAAATATATTTTTTGTTGCTGCAGTAGCTTTGCAAATTTTTAGATACGCGTTCCAATTAAAATTGCTAGCTACGTAACCCTTTGGCGGATCTAATCGATGTCCATTTTTTTCTGACCAACCAACTGGAAAAATATCCATACTATCTGCATTTACCCAAAAATCATAATTCTCGGGATATCCATCGAAATGCAATCGTATTCTATATCCTGTAATCACGTATATAACTAAGTTGAATATTCTGAATATAATCCGTCGAATACGAAGCGAAGAAAGTTAATCGACTTACCTACTACTTCAACAACCGTGAGAACACAATATCGCGAGGGATGTTCAGGGTCTATACCTTCTAATTTCATTCCAACCTTGAAATGGTTTTTAGCATACGGGAAGGGGTCTTTGAATAATTTAACGGGTGCTGCTTTTGCTTTACAATGTTCAAGATACTTCGACCATGAGAATCCGAGTTTTCCTGTCTGCCAAGGATACTACATACAGAGACACATTTATAAGCAGTACGTTTCAATAACTGTACGAGTAAAATTTGATCACTAGTACCTTCGACTCTGTAGCGTCTCCTTGACTCTCGTCGTCTATTCCTGTGATGGTGTCCTTCGTATCCTCGTCCGTTTCGGACTTCACTTTATCCTGTTGTCCTTTATCCTCGGACTTCTCTTCCATTTCTTTAGACTGTTGTTGTTCCTGAAGTAATCTTTTACGTTTTCGTTTTGCGCGTAAATCTCTACAAAACGAAAAAAAAAAAATTAATTTAAATACGTTACATTTTTTGAAAATTTGTTTACTCCACTGCATACTTTAAGTCTTTGTCTTTCCGCATCACAGGCTGTTTCTTCGCTTCTATTATTTCCGTACACGTTGGGCCGCACGATATCGGACTTTCAAATTCTGCTGCTAATCCATAACACCCACAGCCTTCGCAATGATACATTGTGTCTGCCGAAACAGTCCTGGATTTCCTGTCATCGGCTGCGAAAGTAAACTCACTTTAGTGATATTAGGAAAACATTTCCTTTCCGATGAAAACTATAATCACGTTGTTAATACTTACGCTTCTTCTCGGTGTTTACATTATTAACAGTTATGGGACTAGACTTTGAAGAATTTTGAATTGAACACACATTCTCCTTGTCACCAATACTGTCTTTGCCTTGTTTATTACTTTCATCTTCGTCTACTACTTCCATGATACCAAATTCATTCATACAGAACTTTAATGTACTTCCGGGAAGGGTGCCAACACCATCCTTCCAATCTAAAACTTTCGTCGCATCAAAGTTCGAATCATTCGGATGTGTTGTATTTAAATGATCTTTCAAGTCTTCGTGATTACTTATATTAATCTTAAAATCACTTTTATTGTCTATTATTGACTCGACACCACAACTTGTGCGTGTTTTAATTATCTCGATTTTTATATCATCGTCTACGTTGGTGTTGGTAAGCTTCACAATTTTATCTTCACTAGGAACTACTTTAATCAAAGTAATGTCATCGTCATTTTGCACTTTCTTATCCTTGTCTTGCTCTGATTCGGGACTACTTAGTGCATAGCTTACATCAACTATACTCTCCTGAGGAGACTTTGAAAGATTTTGTTTCTTCATTCGTTTTTCGCTCGACCCCCTTAATATATTGCTTATTGTTTTTTTTCGTTTTTCCGGAATACCGGTATCATCCTTTTTTGGAATAGGGGTAATAACTGCAGAATCTGGATTTTCTGTAATTTTTATACTATCAGTGGAATTATTGTTTCCTTTATTCGCGTTTAGTAAACTCATTTTTGCAATAGGATGCAAAGGTGGTGGATGTGTAGCTGAATTTGAGGTCTTTGACTCCCGTAACACTACGACATAAAAAAAAGATAATAGTTTATTCAAATTTTTATAATACAATATTTAATATTTACAAATACTCACCAGTAATAGTACCCTTACTTTCGGTATTAATTTGGCCATTGTTTATTTTTAAATTAAACATACTGGATTTAGTAGGTACACTTTGTTGAGGAATACTGACTGGTAGTAATAAATTCGCCATGTGTTTTGGAGGTTGACTTTGAGATCCTGTGGTGGTGCTCGTCGATGTTTGAGCTAATTGCGATATAACTGGTGCTATCACTAATTTTGGTTTAGCTATTTGAGTTGTTGTTAAAGCACCTGGTAAGATATATTAACAAATAAATTCAAACTATCTTGATAGAAAGTACAATTTTTTATGTATAGTCTTATTACGAGGAAAAAAAAAAAAAAAAAAAAAAAAAA